>CM033470.1:312027514-312111101 GCA_019447015.1 Hymenochirus boettgeri | reverse complement strand
GAACAATAGGATTAAGGTCTTTTTCTCTGTTCATGTTATAACATTTTGCTGTGAAGAAGAGGCATGTGATCTCTGCTGAGTCAAATTCAGTTTTGAGAACTGCAAAAGTAAACCAAGAATCTGTGATAATATCTTGTAGGCAGAGAAACTGCCCAATAATCTGGAAGAGCATGACATGGATTACATAGCATAGCAACATAGCAATTAAGGTTGAATAAAGACATACGTCCATCAATTAATCCTATGTTCTACAAACCCTGGATACAGAATCAACCCCTTCAGTGCGAAGTTTCAAGAAGTTCAGTGAATAGAAATAGAACACTATTTTCTGATTGTTTGGTAGAATACATCTGGATGTTTGTTTAAGCAAATAACATATGTTGTATGTTATTGTTTAGTTGAGTAATCTTTTTTAAATTGTTATTATTCAAAAAATCTTCATCTACTAAGTTTATACAGCAAGAATTAGTCTTGTACAATTAGTCTATGTAGAAAACTATGATTAAACCAAGCCAAGCTGGGTACACACAGTAAACGATAAGCCCCGATACCGTTCGGGTCGGCCGTACGCTCTGTCGGGAAAGGCCGAAAATTTCCATCGCCCGCGCTAGACTCCCTATAGAGGAGTCTAGCGCGCCGATGAAACACACAGTCCCGAGCGTTCTCCTTATAAGTTCATAGGGAGAACACTTGGGACTGTGTGTATGCAGATCTTTGAAAGATGGCTGACAGGATCTTGCAGAATCTGTGCTGTGGTACCTAGCTTTACTGACTAGTGATTTAAATCTGTGTGTAACATCGTTTGATTTAAATCAAATCCACCCTTATGCGTATTAATGTTAATGCTGGATAGAAATATGCACCGCCTTTAAAGGCTATGTCCACCCTAAATAGACTTTTAATATTTATGCTCCCCCAGCCCCAACCGCATGGTTTGTTTTTTAAAAAGCTCCCCAAACTCTTACTTACCTCCCCTCGATCCTCCGCCGCACTGCCGGCCCTCTGCTTGCGAGAATGCAAGCAGGGGGCGGGGACCGGCAGTCGCGTCTGTGATTGGCTGAGCGGCAGCCAATCACGGACGCGGCTGCCGGTCATTCATGCAGCGGAGGAAAGCGAGAGTAAGTAAGAGTTTGGAGCTTTTTAAAAAAAAAAAAACATGCGGTTGGGCTGGGGGACATGGGGGAGCCCAATATTAAGGGGGATTTGAGCTAGGGGGAGATAGTGAACGGGAGGGAGAGGGAGGGGAGGGAGGGGGGAGAAGGGCTGCAGTACGCATGGCAAATCTACCTGAGGCCAGCTAGCAGGCATGTCCTATATGGACCTGCTAGCCTCCTGGTGGGCAGTTTTTGGAACTTTGGGGGGGGACTACAGGAGAACCAGATGGAGTTGGGATGTGAGGTAAGGATTAAACTACACTACATGGTGGGGCCAGTAGTTGGGGGGATTATAGTTTTGGGTTGGACATGCCCTTTAAATGCAATTAATTGGGGCCTTGGTCTCAATCTTAGGCACACACAGCCAGGGTTTATGGTTTCCTGCAGTGATTGCCCAAAGTCCAAGTGAAGAATAGGAGCTGTCTTCCTGTCAAAAGTTTTCTGCCTCTTATCTGTCCTCCAGGAGATACCCAGGACTGTGCTGTGGAGCATATTGCCCCCTCCCTCCATCCAGATCCATCACGCTGAACTTTTAGTTTTACATATAACTTTTCTGTAATGTAGCTTCCCCCCTCCCAACCCTAACCTCATTGTCTATTTGTCTGTAGAAACTTATTACCAGCATGGGATCCCTTGCTAAACAATAGCCAGTAGCCGCTTCTGTGATTGGCTGACTCTCAATCACAGACGTGGCTACCGACCAAGCCCCCAATGCAACTCTGTTACCGAAAGTTGCTTGGAGGCTGAAGCAGAGGGATCCTGGTTGATAAATAGTTTCTGTGGACTTTTTTTACAAACAGACAATGCGGTTAGGTTGGGAGGGGTACACACAGAGAAATCTTTAATTTTAGGGTGGACATTCCCTTTAATTCCAAAATAGCAATGACTCAAACTGCCAATTCATTCTAACCCTTCTCCCTTTGGCTTACCAAGGATGAGGACCTAAATCACCCTCAGGTAGACTGTCTGATCAACAGATCTACTAGTTCAAGCGTGTCAAGTCTGGAAAAAGAACAGTCTATTCTGATATAGACATTATATATATATATATATATATATATTATTATACATATTTATTTAATGCATTTTTTTAACTGTTTAAGGATAACTATAGGCATATAAGTTTTTAACAAAACTGTTAAAATAAAAAGTACCTGGACTTGGAGGTAGGATTGATTTCCTAATGCCCAAATCATTTCTGTGAGGAGCACCAGCACAGTAAACTGCTTCTGCCAGGTTCTCAGTGCTTCAGCTCTATCTTTAATACGGAAATCTCAGGACACTAACCAGGAATTGAGCTGTAAATGATGGTGCTCTTCATTGAAATGATATTAAGAGGTGGGAATAATCAATCCTACCTCCCTGTCCCAGGTACTTTTTTAATTTTTAAAAGTACATTTCTCACTACGTAGAGATAGGGATTTGTAGAAGGTTTTACTAAAATAACAACCTTTCCCCTTCGATGAATAACTTAGCATGACGAGAATAACATGTGATGTTTACAGGAATGGTCAGTTTAAGGTGTTTTATAAAAAATACAAGTTTGTCTGGGGAACCTGTCATCAGTGGGGAAATCATTTGGCTAAAGCGTGGGACATTGTCAAAGTCAAGTTTTCTATTGTAACCCTAACTAAAGGGTAAGATAACACAAAACCTCTTTTATTTCAACTGAATCTTTCCTAAGCCGGTTTACACGCAACAAAGTTATTATTTTGTATTAATACCCTTTACAATTTAACAAAACAGACATTAAAGAGGCGATTCTCATGTTAACTATATGTTTTGTAAGCCAGAATACCTATTCAGACTGGTGGAGCTGCTAATGAGTCATTTTAGACTGTGCCCTTTAAGGAGAGAATGTCAGTTGGAATCCTACTACTCTATATGAGTGACAACTCCCAGCATTCAACCAGACATTTAGATTGAATGAGGAGGAATGGAAACGGAAGTGCATGAAGCATATTAACAAAGCGTGATATTTTCACTGTTTACTAGTCTTAATTTAAAAAGAGAATCAGACCTAGTGAAATGACTAAGTGAAATGATGTGCAGAAAACACAATGAAATAGAAAGGTAAAAACCAGAACATGGCCTAAACCAGTTTGGTTATAGACAGGTAACACACATGGTAATATTCAAGAGAATCAGGCCAATACACAGACACTACGAACCTTTAGTTAAAGTTAATAGTCTCACACCACTGGGTTTTTCTGTTAAACCCACATTTGGGATATTTGTTTGTTTCCGAGGGGTAACACACTATGAATTAGTTTCATCTACTTGGACGTGAACCTTGGTTTTGTTCCGCCATCAGATTCACAAAATTTACCAGAAAAAACAAAAATTTGCATCAAAAGGACAGCTTTTAAAATTCCCAAGCAGAATTTTGGTATTCTGGAAATTTCATCAGTGTTTTGATGCCAAAATCTTGCCACCGAACCTGGTAAATGCCGAAGCTCCAATAAGAAGACTTTGTGGCTTTTTAATTATACCTGCCTTACTTTTTTGGGAAATGTGGCTAACAAATTTTTTTAACCTCTTTTCAAAAAACACAACTGCACCGAACGATTAACACTAAATGCCTTTAAATATGCCCCTATTGCTACTTTCAGATGAACGACTGAATGCTAAGAACCGCCAGTCACAACGGTCCAGAACGACAAACAGACTTTCGTTTGAAAGTAGCCCAAGACATTGTGGGGAATGGTATAAATATTTACAACCCTCCTCTATAGTGGAAAAATAACGGTGCAATTCAATTGGAGAAATGTACAGCTACTGTACACACAGCGCAAATTCCGCCTATTACTAACAGAACACTGACTCTGTACTGTCTGGGATTTGAGGTTTGGCATTTTAATTAGCGCAAATAGCAAGTGTGGATGTTCTCTAAACAGTAATTATTTTATAGGTATTGAGGCTAAACACATTGTTCCAGACCCACTGCTTAATACAACAATGTATCCGTACTTGCCTTTTTAAGGGATTGCCTACCAACTGCACTTTCTATCTAGATACTAGAGCTTCTTTCCCCACACGAAACTAAATGGTAAAATACAGAAATGTCTGAAATTCACCTCCCATATTGTCAGGCTTCATTATAAACACGGAGATCTACCACATCCCTGATAAATGATACAATTAAATCTGGCAATACGAACCTTCTCTCACTACTAAAAATGGGTAGCTCAAATAGAAAACAAATGTTTGTTAAGGATGTATGGTGCCTGCATGCCTACTGGAATGTCACACAGAAGAGAATGATTACTAAAGGCGAGAATGTAATACAGGAGCAGTGGGTAATGTTCTATAAAACCTGCAGACTAATTTCTCCTCTAAATGACTATCTAATATAATAGTAAGTACAAAAGGACAAGTCATGTCTAATATAAGGACCATTAAAAGGAGAATTCTAGTGCATATAAGTTTTTGTTTTTTTTTAAACTTCAAATGAAATGCAGTGTATGTATATCAATTCATTGCTACAGATCCCAATAAAATCTACCATGTAATAGCAATGACATCACATCTGTGTACCCCTTTCAACTTAACAAGTATTAGGAGAGGAAGTACCAACTCTACTGTAAAAATTAATTTTATAAAAGTGCCTGGGGCAGGATAGATAATTCTAGCAGCAGCACAAAGAAAACTACTTCTGCCGACGGCTTCCTCGGTGCTTCAACACATCTTTAATACAGGAAAGTCCAGGACACTAACCTGGCAGATAAAAACTGAAGTTTTGGTGCTCCTCACAAAATCATATTGGGTAAACAATTCTTCCTCCCTGCCCAGGACAACTTACAATGGAGTTGTCCTTTAAACTTCCTTTCCCTCTACCAGTAAAGTTCAAAGCCACGTATCACACAAGATAGTTATTGCATATTACATGGTAGATTTATTGGAATCTGTTTGTAAAGCTGGGTACCACCATTGAATATTTCAGGACAACTGACCGACATTCATTGTATTGGTTTATGGCGACCAATGTCAGAACAATAGGACAAATCGGACAAATAGGAGATTTAACAGGTCGTATGGACCGCACGCTTGGTCATGGCGAATTGTTTGCCGTGCTACTTTTTTGTGGCCGACAGTCCTTCGCCTGGCCGACTGTCACAAGTGTCAAACGTGGGTTGGGATGAAGAATCCCAATGTGTGAACCCACCTAATACTGTATGATAATTGGACAGAAGAATCATCATGATTACAATTGGCTCTGATTACTCAAAGCAGGACCCCAGTAATGACCTACAGTAATATTTAATTCAGAATGACCAACCCAGTGTTGAAAACAATGGCTCAATCAGCATGTACCGGATGATAAACAAGCGGAATGCTATTATACGTTCACAATCCCCACTCTTTTTGCAAATATAGAACACTGGCAGTGTAAATATGAACATGTTAATAAGGACAGGTGTTACAAATAAAATAGTATTTATATACTGACTAAATTCGCATGATATCTCTTTGATTCATTATCTTGTTAGCACATCAGCCAAATAACTCCATTGAGATTACTATAATATGGCGTGGATGAAATACCAACAACTGGCACAATCAAATGACATATTACAATGGATATTGGTTTTTTAGACTAAAATGGGATATGGTTTTAGCAGGAATGTTATGGAAGTACTCATAGCCCTAATTAAGCTAGTCTGTATAAATATTAGCAGGCAGAGATACTTTTAAATATTAGCAATTTAGAAGTTGTCAAGATTGCCAATAATCGCTTGATTGACAAAGCCATGTCCAATACCGTCATTCTTATATTCTGTACCTTTATTTAGAATGTCAGTCATCCTTATTTTCTTTCCATGTGGACTATATCATTCACAACAAGAATGACATTGACCTCCACCATTACCTGCAATAGAGTTTTCTATAATGGTTAATTGTTTGGCAATAAGAATTCTGTTTTACATTTCTTATGCACTGGATGAACACATGATAGACTGTTATCGTGCTAATTTTCTACAGACAATACACAAGAGAATGTACATGTTAATCAGACTGGTAACCAGTCAGCAAAAAACACAAAACGGGAGATTCATAAAAGTTGTTAATTTAAAATGGTCTAATTTTGCCCCAACCAATCAGATATTATTTACATTTGAAAGCTAACATCTGATGGTTGGGGCAAAATTAGCACCATTTTTAACGATAAGAACTTTTATTGATTAACCCGAAAATTTCTTAAGGCGTTGAGCAGTATATGGTATGCCTCAATCCATTATTGATAAGATTTCTCTAAGATCTGACTAGAGTAATGTGTTCTTGTAGGGCTAGCTTAAAGGGCATCTGTCATGAATGTCTTTTTAATAATAAGGAAGATTTAAGTCAGTTTTCCTACCTCCCAACACTAATCCGTTGCAGAGAGGCAGCTAAAAGAAACAGCTTTGTGATGACTGACCCAGCTGTAATGGAGGCAATTAAAAAAGGATCGATTTCTTTCAGCTGCCTCTATGCAAAGGAACAGTATTGGGAGGTAGAAATACTAACTCTAACCTCCCATACTATAACTTTGCTGGAATAAAACCCTAAAGGGAATGTCCACCCCTTTATTCAAAAATGTATATATAGTGGAATACCCCCCAAACCTAGAGATTGTTTTATCCTAAAGCTGTAAATCAGCTCCAGCCTGAGCTATTATACTTACATGTTCCTCTCACTCCACCGCCGCGGAGCTCTGCACTTCGGGTAAGCAGTTAGTGTCGGCCATGACAGTGACTCACGGCCAATCACTGACTGCCATTCCAGAGCAGTCTTCACTGCGGCTGCTCAGGAACACAAAAAGAACAGAAGCAGCCACAGTGGAGACTGACTGAGAACCCGGAAGCGGTGGTGGAGCGAGGAGCATTTAAGTATAATAACTCAACTGTGGAGCCAATTTAAAGCTTTAGGATAAAACGATCTCTAGGTTTTCGGGGGTAATCTACAATGTATTAATTTTTGAAAGAGGGGTGGAAGGTCTCTTTAAGGCTGCGGCCCCACTACAAAGCACAAAATCGCGTACATGCGATTTCTGTGTGCTGTTGCTAGTTGTTTCCACTTTGCGCATGCGTTTTTGTAATTTAACATTTCAAATGATAAATTATAAATGTTTAAAATTCCAAGTTTTTGTATGATATTTTCCCTTTACAGTAGATGTTCCTGCTTTTCTAACAGGAAACTTAGTACAGTCTGTACAATTTAAATAAAGTAAACAGTAGTGATGTATGTAATATGATAAATAATACCCCATCCTCCATTGCACCATAGGAAAACCACATATGTGTTAAAAAATTCACACTAAATAAGTCTGTTTTAATCCAATCTTACATTGTCCCACTATGCTAATTATGTCTCAAGTAAATAGTGATTTACATATATTAGTTTCAATTGGTTTATCTTCTAACGTGCAATTTTGTTAGCCGCCATCTTGCAGTGTCATGGTGCCATGGTATTATGCTGTGTATATTTACAAACAATTACCAAAATGACCAATAGAAATCATCCATGGAAATAAATTCACTGTTCACACTAAAAAAATAATTGGTGACGTAATCACAGAGACAAAGCAATTGGGTCTATGAGTCGAAAGCTCATGTGATAGTAATATGCCAATAGGAAATTAACGCACAAGGGAAATCGGTAAATAACAGACGTAACAGGGACGTGCTACCATACATTACCTCAAAACACTAAAAGGACCTCTCCTTGAATATTTGCAATTCCAATCTTCAGTAATGCAAAGATGTGCTATAGAAGAGCTTATAGGGAATTATGGCATTTTTAAGGTTTGGTTATAAAACACCCCAAAGCATCCAAACTAATGGTGTCAGGCTGTAAAGCTATAGTAATTGTCATGGTACAGTTCTGCTGCTATTCTTGCAGACTGTGCTCTTATTGTTAACTTTCAAAACAAAAATAAGTGTGTTTTGACCTGTGCTGGAATGTCGGGTTGTGTAAAATACACTGCAGCTGGGTATTTACTTCCAGACAAGCACCCACCACTAAACCAGAAAATAAAAGGTCTTCTGTGACATCTAAGCACACACAGAACTGCAATGTTTACATACAAATGCCACATACCCAGAGGCTTTACAAATCCCCACACAAGCCAACAAAATGCGCAGAGCAAACACATGTAATGATATATTTATTACAATGAATAAGCGCGATGTTGGCAAGATCCAGGTAAATGTATCTGTCATTAGCGGTTGTTTGTCTCAAGCCTGGCAAAACTGCTAAAAAAAAAACAAACCAAACATATTTCAATTGTCTCCAATGTAAAATAAATCTGTCTGAACTTCAAAACCCAAACACTGGGTGTTCCAGACAAACATGCTCCAAATGCACAGGTCATACCCCACAGGACAAGGTGCTGTCATTTTATATTGTTTATATGCAATCAGACTAATATAATCTATCTATCTATCTATAACACTGTACACCAGTCACAGTATATGAACAGCAATAGCATTTACCATTCATAAAATCCAGGAAATACAAAAATAACTTTACGACAACACTCACACCTTAACCCTAGTTTGGCTGAGGCCACACTGCAATCCACCAAAGCGTGGCCATTTTGTGGGCAATTAGGTCCGTTTCACGCGTTTGCCATGCGATTCACGATTATGGAAATCATTGCGGTTGTTTAAAAAAAAAAATGGTGATCGCAAACGCAAATGGATGCACATTGCATTCCTGGATGCATTCCCGCTTTTTCCATTCTAACTAAAATTACATGCGCAATTGTGTGCGAAAAAAAAAAGCGCTAGTGTGTCCTAGCCCTTTGTCTGGTCACTGTACCTGGGACAGGTAATGTAGGTTGATGGTATTTAGTTAGAAAGGCCCAAGGCTGGCAGTAACATAGAAATTAACACCAAGGGGCCACCATAAAAATATAATAGGAGACCACTCTCACATGCTTTTTTTCCCCATTTCGTTAGCACCTGAGAATCGCATGCCAGTGCATCACAATGTGGGTGGCCACACTGTGATCTGTTTCTACTTTGTTTGCAAATCGAATGAGTTCCAATAATTACAATTACTGCCGAAATCACACACAAGCGCACAGTAAATGCGATTGTGCATTTCCATGGGCTGCTGTCAGAGAGGCCGCAGTCTAACCTAACTGTCTTATTTACCAGTTTTCCTTGCGTGACTGAGGACCCCTCCCAATGGGCCTGTCCTACCCGTGCATCTAAATATATAAGGCCTTTAGGTTTGCGCAGTTAACTGCACATGTTAATGGTTAAATGAAATAATTTGTTTACACTATGATCTCAATAAAGCAACGCCCAAACCCGAACAAATACACCGGAACAAATACACTTCATATAATGTGCTGGATGCCCGAGTGAAACTGACAGGGTTAAAGTCTGACAGTAAACCAGAGGGAAGTGAACAGGTAACTCCTGTACTGTTTGTTATTTGACATTGAGGTAGGACATGGTACAGCCATGTGGGAATGCGTGAAATGTATTCTCCACACACGTATCTGCTTGCACAGTCCATTACTAAAATACACAACCTGCAAATACTAGGACCTCAATTATACTCAACAGCAAGTGATACTAGATATGGGTTTTATTATAAATTTATCTATAGTCCGGGAAGATTTAGTAACCTGCAGGGATTTGTATATATATGTTTGTTATATTAATGGCACATTTTAGGGTGGAGCTCATTATCCAATTTAACAATTCACAAATGTACAATAAATTACTAAACACATACCTTCCAACGTCACAGTAATCAAAAATGATACTGGTTTATTTCCCCTTTACTTCCATTCAATACAGAGGGGGATACTTACAACAAATTTTAGCTGCACAGGTAGGACAGGCCCATTGGGATGGGGTCCTCCAGTCAAGCAAGGAAAACTGGTAAATAAGACAGTTAGGTTACTGCGGCCTCTCTGACAGCCGCATGGAAATGCACAATCGCATTTACTGTGCGTTGTGCTGTGATTTCGGCAGTAATGTGAATTATTGGAACTCATTCGATTTGCAAACAAACTGAGAACAGATCACAGTGTGGCCACCCACATTGTGATGCACTGGCATGCGATTCTCAGGTGCTAACGAAATGGGGAAAAAAAGCATGTGAGAGTGGTCTCCTATTATATTTTTATGGTGGCCCCTTGGTGTTAATTTCTATGTTACTGCCAGCCTTGGGCCTTTCAAATATCCATCAACCTACATTACCTGTCCCAGGTACAGTGACTCAGACAAAGGGCTAGGACACACTAGCGCTTTTTTTACGTTTCGACACAATTGCGCATGTAATTTTAGTTAGAATGGAAAAGCGGGAATGCATCCAGGAATGCAATGTGCATCCATTTGCGTTTTGCGATCACCATTTTTTTTTTTAAACAACCGCATGAATTTCATAATCGTGAATCGCATGGCAAACGCGTGAAACGGACCGTAATTGCCCACAATAATGCGCACGCTTTGGTGGATTGCAGTGTGGCCTCAGCCAAACAAGGGTTAAGGTGTGAGGTTGTCGTAAAGTTATTTTTGTATTTCCTGGATTTTATGAATGGTAAAATGCTATTGCTGTTCATATACACTGTGACGGTGTACAGTGTATATAGATAGATAGATAGATCATATTAGTCTGATTGCTATAAACAATATAAAATGACAGCACCTTGTCCTGTGGGGTAGACCTTGTGCATTTGGAGCAGTGTTGTCTGAACACCCAGTGTTTGGGTTTTGAAGTTCAGACAGATTTATTTTACATTGGAGACAATTGAAATATTGTTTGGTTTGTTTTTTTTTTAGCAGTTTTGCCAGGCTTGCAGACAAACAAACCGCTTAATGACAGATAACATTACCTGGATCTTGCCAAACATCTGCCTTATTCATTGTAATAAATAATCATTACATGTGTTTGCTCTGCGCATTTTTGTGGGCTTGTGTGGGGATTTGTAAAGCCTCTGGGTATGTGGCATTTGTATGTAAACATTGCAGTTCTGTGTGTGCTTAGATGTCACAGAAGACCTTTTATTTTCTGGTTTAGTGGTGGGTGCTTGTCTGGAAGTAAATACCCAGCTGCAGTGTATTTACAACCGACAATTCCAGCACAGGTCAAAACACACTTATTTTTGTTTTGAAAGTTAACAATAAGAGCACAGTCTGCAAAGAATTAGCAGCAGAACTGTACCATGACAATTACTATAGCTTTACAGCCTGACACCATTAGTTTGGATGCTTTGGGTGTGTTTTATAACCAAACCTTAAAAATGCCATAATTCCCTATAAGCTCTTCTATAGCACATCTTTGCATTACTGAAGATTGGAATTGCAAATATTCAAGGAGAGGTCCTTTTAGTGATTTTTGAAGGTAATGTATGGTAGCACGTCCCTGTTACGTCTGTTATTTACCGATTCCCCCTTGTGCGTTAATTTCCTATTGGCTATATTCATATCACATGAGCTTTCGATCATAGACCCAATTGCTTGTCTCTGTGATTACGTCACCAATTATTTTGTAGTGTGAACAGTGAATTTATTTCCATGGATGATTTCTATTGGTCATTTTGTAATTGTTTGTAAATATACACATGCATAATACCATGGCACCATGACACCTGCAAGATGGCGGCTACAAAAATTGCACGTTAGAAGATAAACCAATTGAAACTAATATATGTAAATACTATTTACTTGAGACATAATTAGCATAGTGGGACAATGTAAGATTGGATTAAAACAGAATTATTTATGTGAATTTTTTTTAACACATATGTGGTTTTCCTATGGTGCAATGGAGGATGGGGTATTATTTATCATATTACATACATCACTAATGTTTACTTTATTAAATTGTACAGATTGTTACTAAGTTTCCTGTTAGAAAAGCAGGAACATCTACTGTAAAGGGAAAATATCATACAAAATAACTTGGAATTTTAAACATTTATTAATTTATCATTTGAAATGTTAAATTACAAAAACGATGGCAAATGTGGAACAACTAGCAACAGCACACAGAAATCGCATGTACGCGATTTGTGCTTTGTAGTGGGGCCGCAGCCTTAAGAGACCTTCCACCCCTCTTTTCAAAAATTAATACATTGTAGATTACCCCCGAAAACCTAGAGATCGTTTTATTCTAAAGCTTTAAATTGGCTCCCACGTTGAGTTATATACTTAAATGCTCCTCGTCCACCACCGCTTCCGGGTTCCTCAGTCAGTCTCACTGTGGCTGCTCTGTTCTTTTTGTGTTCTGAGCAGCCGCAGTGAAGACTGCTCTGGGAATGGCAGTCAGTGATTGGCCGTGACGTCACTGTCATGGCCGACACTAACTGCCTTACCCGGAAGTGCAGAGCTGCGGCGGTGGAGTGAGGAGGACATGTAAGTATAATAGCTCAGGCTGGGAGCTGATTTACAGCTTTAGGATAAAACAATCTCTAGGTTTTGGGGGGTATTCCACTATATATACATTTTTGAATAAAGGGGTGGACATTCCCTTTAAGGGTATTTATTCCAGCAAAGTATATAGTATGGGAGGTTAGAGTTAGTATTTCTACCTCCCAATACTGTTCTTTGCTAGAGGCAGCTGAAAGAAATCGATCCTTTTTTTAATTGCTCCATTACAGCTGGGTCAGATCATCACAAAGCTGTTTCTTTTAGCTGCCTCTCTGCAACGGATTAGTGTTGGGAGGTAGGAAAACTGACTTAAATCTCCTATTATTAAAAAGACATTCATGACAGATGCCCTTTAAGCTAGCCATAAAAACAAAACACATTACTCTAGTCAGATCTTAGAAGAAATCTTATCAATAATGGATTGAGGCAACCATATACTGCTCAACGCCATTAAGAAATTTTCAGGGTTAATCATAAAAGTTCTTATCGTTAAAAATGGTGCTAATTTTGCCCCAACCAATCAGATGTTAGCTTTCAAATGTTAAATAATATCTGATTGGTTGGGGCAAATTAGCACCATTTTAAATGATAACAACTTTTATTGAATCTCCCTGTTGTGTTTTTTGCTGACTGGTTACACAGTCTGATTAACATGTACATTCTCTTGTGTATTGTCTGTAGAACATTGCACTGATAACAGTCTATCAGTGTTCATCCAGTGCATAGAAATGTAAATACAGAATTCTTATTGCCAAACAATTAACCATTATAGAAAACTCTATTGCAGGTAATGGTGGAGGTCCAGTTCATTCTTGTTGTGAATGATATAGTCCACATGGAAAGAAAATAAGGATGACTGACATTCTAATAAAGGTACAGAATATAAGAACCTGACGGTATTGGACATGGCTTTGTCAATCAAGCTGATTATTGGCAATCTTGACAACTTCTAAATTGCTAATATTTAAAAGTACTCTCTGCCTGCTAAATTTATACAGACATAGCTATAATTAGGGCTATGAGTACTTCCATAACATTCCTGCAAAACCATATCCCATTTTAGTCTAAAAAACCAATATCCATTGTCATATGTCATTTGATTGTGCCAGTTGTTGGTATTTCATCCAGCCATATGTTATAGTAATCTCAATGGAGTTATTGGCCTGATGTGCTGCAAAGAATTGAATCAAAGGATTACTCAATGCTGTGAATGTGCAGTACCTATAGAATACATAACTTTTATTTGTAACACTGTCCTTATTAACATGTTCATATTTACAACTGCCAGTGTATCTATATTTGCAAAAAGATGTGGGATTTGTGACGTATAATAGATTCCGCTTGTTTTATCCATCCGTGTACATGTGATTGAGCCTGTTTCAACAAGGGGTTGGTCATTTCGAATTAAATATTACTGTAGGTCATTACTGGGGTCCTGCTTTGAGTAATCAGAGCCAATTGTAATCATGATGATTTTCTGGCCAATTATCATACAGTATTAGGCTGGGTTCACACATTGGGATCTTCATCCCAACCCACTGTTTGACACTTGTGACCAGTCGGCCAGGGCGAAGGACTGTCGGCACGAAAAAAGTAGCCCCGGCAAAACAATTCGCCATGACCAAGCGTGCGGTCCATACCACTGTAAATCTCCTATTTGTCCGATTTGTCCTATTTGTTCTGACATTGGTCGCCATAAACCAATACAATGAAATGTCGGTCAGTTGTCCTGAATATTCAATGGTGGGTACCCAGCTTTACAAACAGATTCCAATAAATCTACCATGTAATATGCAATAACTATCTTGTGTATACGTGGCTTTGACTTACGGTGAGGGAAAGGAAGTTTAAAGGAACTCCATTGTAAGTTGTCCTGGGGCGGGAGGAAGAATTGTTTACCCAATATGATTTTGTTAGGAGCACCAAAACTTCAGTTTTTATCTGCCGGTTAGTGTCCTGGACTTTCCTGTATTAAGATAGGTGTTGAAGCACCGAGGAAGCCTGGCAGAAGTAGTTTTCTTTGTGCTGCTGCTAGAATTATCTATCCTGCCCCAGGCACTTTTTATAAAATTAATTTTTACAGTAGAGTTGTACTTCCTCTCCTAATACTTGTTAAGTTGAAAGCTGGGTACACAGATGTGATAGTCATTGCATATTACATGGTAGATTTTATTGGGATCTGTTAGCAATGAATTGCATATACATTTACACTGCATTTCATTTTGAAGTTTAAAAAAAAACAAAAAACTTTTATGCACTAGAATTCTCCTTTTAATGGTCCTTATATTTAGACATGACTTGTCCTTTTAGTACTTACATGTATTTAGGGGAGAAACATTAGTCTGCAGTGTTTTATAGAAACATTACCCACTGCTCCTGTATTTACATTCTCGCCTTTAGTAATCATTCATCTATCTGTGTGACATCCAGATGGCTATGCAGCACCATACAATTCCTTCAACAACATTTGCTTTTCTATTCTGAGCTACCCATTTTTAAGTAGCTGAAGAGGTTCGTACTTGCCAGATTTAAATTGTATCATTTTATCAGGGATGTGGTAGATCTCCGTGTTATATAAATGAAGCCTGACAATATGGGAGGTGAATTTCAGACATTTCTGTATTACCATTAGTTTCTGTGTGGGAAAGAACTGCTCCTAGTATCTAGATAGAAAGTGCAGTTTTGGTAGGCAATCCCTTAAAAAGGCAAGTACGGTAATACATTGTTGTTTAAGCAGTGGGTCTGGAACAATGTGTAGCCTCAATACCTATAAAATAAAGTTACTGTTTATGAGAACATCCACACTTGCTTATTTGCGCTAATTTAAAATGCCAAACCTCAATATCCCAGACAGTACAGAGTCAGTGTTCTGTTAGTAATAGGCGGAATTTGCGCTGTGTGTACAGTAGCTGTACATTCTCCAATTGAATTGCACCCTGTTATTTTTTCCACTATAGAGGAGGGTTGTAAATATTTATACCATTCCCCACAATGTTGGGCTACTTTCAAACGAAAGTCTGTTTGCGTTCTGGACCCGTTGTGACTGGCGTGTTCTTAGCATTCAGTCGTCATCTGAAAGTAGCAATAGGGGCATATTTAAAGGCATTTAGTTAAATCGTTCGGTGCAGTTTGTGTTTTTTGAAAAGAGGTTAAAAAAATTTGTTAGCCACATTTTCCCAAAAAAGTAAGGCAGGTTAATTAAAAAGCCACAAAGTTACTTCTTATTGGAGCTTCGGCATTTACCAGGTTCGGTGGCAAGATTTTGGCATCAAAACACACTGATGAAATTTCCAGAATACCCAAATTCTGCTTGGGAATTTTAAAAGCTGTCCTTTTGATGCAAATTTTTGTTGTTTTTCTGGTAAATTTTGTGAATCTGATGGCGGAACAAAAAACCGGTCACAAGTCCAAGATGAAACTAATTCATAGTGTGTTACCCCTCGAAACAAACAAATATCCCAAATGTGGGTTTAACAGAAAAACCCAGTGGTGTGAGACTATTTAACTTTAACTAAAGATAGTGTTCTTGGTGTATTGGCTGATTCTCTTTGAATATTTACCATGATGTGTTACCTGTCTATAACCAAACTGGTTATAGGCCATGTTCTGGTTTTTACCTTTCTATTTCATTGTGTTTTCTGCACATCATTCACTTAGTCATTTCACTAGGTCTGATTCTCTTTAAATTAAGACTAGTAAACAGTGAAAATATCACGCTTTGTTAATATGCTTCATGCACTCCGTTTCCATTCCTCCTCATTCAATCTAAATGTCTGGTTGAATGCTGGAGTTGTCACTCATATAGAGTAGTAGGATTCCAACCTGACATTCTCCTTAAAGGGCACAGTCTAAAATGACTCATTAGCAGACTCCACCAGTCTGACATAGGTATTCTGGCTTACAAAACATATAGTATTAACATGAGAATCGCCTCTTTAATGTGTTTGTTAAATTGTAAAGGGTATTAATACAAAATAATAACTTTGTTGCGTGTAAACCTTGGCTTAGGAAAGATTCAGTTGAAATAAAAGAGGTTTTGTGTTACTTTACCCTTTAGTTAGGGTTAAATAGAAAACTTGACTTTGACAATGTCCCACGCTTTAGCCAAATGATTTCCCCAATGATGACAGGTTCCCAGACAAACTGTATTTTTATATAAACACCTTAAACTGACCATTCCTGTAAACATCACAATGTTATTCTCGTCATGCTAAGTTATATCGAAGGGGAAAGGTTGTTATTTTTAGTAAAAACCTTCTACAAATCCCTATCTCTACGTAGTGAGAAATGTACTTTTAAAAATTAAAAAAGTACCTGGGACAGGGAGGTAGGATTGATTATTCCCACCTTTAATATCATTTCAATGAAGAGCACCATCATTTACAGCTCAAATTCCTGGTTAGTGTCCTGAGATTTCCCGTATTAAAGATAGAGCTGAGAGCACTGAGAACCGGCAGAAGCAGTTTACTTGGCTGGTGCCCTCACAGAAATGATTTTGGGCATTAGGAATTATCAATCCTACCTCCAAGTCCCAGGTACTTTTCATTTTAACGTTGTTGTAAAAACTTTATATGCACTATAGTTATCCTTTAAACAGTTAAAAAAAATGCATTATATCTATATATATATTATATATATATATATAATATATATATATATATATATATAATGTCATATCAGAATAGACTGTTCTTTTCCAAGACTTGCACGCTTGAACATAAGATCTGTTGATCAGACAGTCTACCTGAGGGTGATTAGGTCCTCATCCTTGGTATAGCCAAAGGGAGAAGGGTTAGAATGAATTGGCAGTTGGAGTCATTGCTATTTTGGAATTAAAGGGAATGTCCACCCTAAAATTAAAGATTTTCTGTAGTGTACCCCTCCAACCTAACCGCATTGTCTGTTTGTAAAAAAAAGTCCACAGAAACTTATTTATCAACCAGGATCCCTCTGTTCAGCCTCCAAGCAACTTCGGTAACAGAGTTGCATTGGGGGCTTGGTCGGTAGCCACGTCTGTGATTGAGAGTCAGCCAATCACAGAAGCGGCTACTGGCTATTGATTTAGCCAAGGGATCCATGCTGGTAAGTAAGTTTCTACAGACAAATAGACAATGAGGTTAGGGTTGGGAGGGGGGAAGCTACATTACAAAAAGTTATATGATAAAAACTAAAAGTTCAGCGTGATGGATCTGGATGGAGGGAGGGGGCAATATGCTCCACAGCACATGCCTGGGTATCTCCTGGAGGACAGATAAGAGGCAGAAAACTTTTGACAGGAAGACAGCTCCTATTCTTCACTTGGACTTTGGGCAATCACTGCAGGAGAACCATAAACCCTGGCCTGTGTGTGCCTAAGATTGAGACCAAGGCCCCAATTAATGCATTTAAAGGGCATGTCCACCCCCAAAACTATAAACCCCCCAACTACTGGCCCCACCATGTAGTGTAGTTTAATCCTTACCTCACATCCCAACTCCATCTGGTTCTCCTGTAGTCCCCCCCCAAAGTTCCAAAAACTGCCCACCAGGAGGCTAGCAGGTCCATATAGGACACTGCCTGCTAGCTGGCCTCAGGTAGATTTTTGCCTGCGTACTGCAGCCCTTCTCCCCCCTCCCTCCCCCTCCTCTCCCCCGTTACTATCCCTCCCCCTAGCTCAAATCCCCTTAATATTGTGCTCCCCCATGTCCCCCAGCCCCAACCGCATGTTTTTTTTTTTTAAAAAGCTCCCCAAACTCTTACTTACCTCTCCGCTTTCCTCCGCTGCACTGAATGACCGGCAGCCGCGTCCGTGATTGGCTGCCGTCAGCCAATCACAGACGGACTGCGGTCCCGCCCCTCTGCTTGCATTCTCGCAAGCAGAGGGCCGCAGTGCGGCGGAGGATCGAGGGGAGGTAAGTAAGAGTTTGGGGAGCTTTTTAAAAAAACAACCATGCGGTTGGGGCTGGGGGAGCATAATATTAAAAGTCTATTTAGGGGTGGACATAGCCTTTAAAGGCGGTGCATATTTCTATCTCCAGCATTAACATTAATACAGCTAAGGGTGGATTTGATTTAAATCAAACCGATGTTACTCACGATTTAAATCACTAGTCAGTAAAGCTAGGTACACACAGCACAGATTCTGCAAGATCCTGTCTGCCATCTTTCAAAGATCTGCATACACACAGTCCCAAGTGTTCTCCTATGAACTTCATAAGGGAACGTCGGGACTGTGTGTTTCCATCGGCCGCGCTAGACTCCTCTATAGGAGTCTAGGCGGCGATGGAAACCCGTCCAGAGCTGTTCCCCAGAAGTTTCATGGGAGAACCGTTGGACTGTGTGTATGCAGATCTTTGAAAGATGGCTGACAGGATCTTGCCAGAATCTGTGGCTGTGTTTGTACTAGCTTTACTGCTAGTGATTTAAATCGGTGTAACCATCGGTTGATTTAAATTAAAATCCACCACTTATGCGTATTAATGTTTAATGTGGAGATAGAAAATAGCACGCCTTAAAGGCTATGTCCACCCATAAAATAGACTTTTAAATTATGCTCCCAGCCCAAACCGCATGTTGTTTTTTTAAAAAGCTCCCCAAACTCTTACTTACTCCCCTCGATCCTACGCCGCAATGCGGCCCGCTGCTTGCGAGGAATGCAAGCAGAGGGGCGGGAACCGGCAGTCGCGTCTGTGATGGGCTGGCGGCAAGCCAACACGGACGCGGCTGCGGTCACTTACAGTGCAGCGGGGAGGAAGCGGAGAGGGTAAGGAAGAGTTTGGGGAGCTTTTTAGAAAAAAAAAAAACAGATGCGGTTGGGCTGGGGGAAATGGGGGAGCACCAATATTAAGGGGGATTTGAGCTAGGGGAGCGGATAGTAGGACGGGAGGGAGAGGGAGGGGGAGGGAGGGGGGAGGGAAGGGCTGCAGACCAGCATCGGCAAAAAATCGACTGAGGCCAGTACGCAGGCAGTGTCCTATATGGACCTGCTAGCCTCCTGGTGGGCAGTTTTTGGAACTTTGGGGGGGGACTACAGGAGAACCAGATGGAGTTGGGATGTGAGGTAAGGATTAAACTACACTACATGGTGGGGCCAGTAGTTGGGGGGATTATAGTTTTGGGGGTGGACATGCCCTTTAAATGCAATTAATTGGGGCCTTGGTCTCAATCTTAGGCACACACAGGCCAGGGTTTATGGTTCTCCTGCAGTGATTGCCCAAAGTCCAAGTGAAGAATAGGAGCTGTCTTCCTGTCAAAAGTTTTCTGCCTCTTATCTGTCCTCCAGGAGATACCCAGGCATGTGCTGTGGAGCATATTGCCCCCTCCCTCCATCCAGATCCATCACGCTGAACTTTTAGTTTTACATATAACTTTTCTGTAATGTAGCTTCCCCCCTCCCAACCCTAACCTCATTGTCTATTTGTCTGTAGAAACTTACTTACCAGCATGGGATCCCTTGGCTAAATCAATAGCCAGTAGCCGCTTCTGTGATTGGCTGACTCTCAATCACAGACGTGGCTACCGACCAAGCCCCCAATGCAACTCTGTTACCGAAAGTTGCTTTGGAGGCTGAAGCAGAGGGATCCTGGGTTGATAAATAAGTTTCTGTGGACTTTTTTTTACAAACAGACAATGCGGTTAGGGTTGGGAGGGGTACACTACAGAAAATCTTTAATTTTAGGGTGGACATTCCCTTTAATTCCAAAATAGCAATGACTCCAAACTGCCAATTCATTCTAACCCTTCTCCCTTTGGCTATACCAAGGATGAGGACCTAAATCACCCTCAGGTAGACTGTCTGATCAACAGATCTACTAGTGTTCAAGCGTGTCAAGTCTTGGAAAAAGAACAGTCTATTCTGATATAGACATTATATATATATATATAATGCATTTTTTTTAACTGTTTAAAGGATAACTATAGTGCATATAAAGTTTTTAACAAAACTGTTAAAATGAAAAGTACCTGGGACTTGGAGGTAGGATTGATAATTCCTAATGCCCAAAATCATTTCTGTGAGGAGCACCAGCACAAGTAAACTGCTTCTGCCAGGTTCTCAGTGCTTCAGCTCTATCTTTAATACGGGAAATCTCAGGACACTAACCAGGAATTTGAGCTGTAAATGATGGTGCTCTTCATTGAAATGATATTAAGAGGTGGGAATAATCAATCCTACCTCCCTGTCCCAGGTACTTTTTTAATTTTTAAAAGTACATTTCTCACTACGTAGAGATAGGGATTTGTAGAAGGTTTTTACTAAAAATAACAACCTTTCCCCTTCGATGAATAACTTAGCATGACGAGAATAACATTGTGATGTTTACAGGAATGGTCAGTTTAAGGTGTTTTATAATAAAAATACAAGTTTGTCTGGGGAAGCTGTCATCAGTGGGGAAATCATTTGGCTAAAGCGTGGGACATTGTCAAAGTCAAGTTTTCTATTTGTAACCCTAACTAAAGGGTAAAGTAACACAAAACCTCTTTTATTTCAACTGAATCTTTCCTAAGCCAAGGTTTACACGCAACAAAGTTATTATTTTGTATTAATACCCTTTACAATTTAACAAAACAGACATTAAAGAGGCGATTCTCATGTTAATACTATATGTTTTGTAAGCCAGAATACCTATGTCAGACTGGTGGAGCCTGCTAATGAGTCATTTTAGACTGTGCCCTTTAAGGAGAGAATGTCAGGTTGGAATCCTACTACTCTATATGAGTGACAACTCCCAGCATTCAACCAGACATTTAGATTGAATGAGGAGGAATGGAAACGGAAGTGCATGAAGCATATTAACAAAGCGTGATATTTTCACTGTTTACTAGTCTTAATTTAAAAAGAGAATCAGACCTAGTGAAATGACTAAGTGAAATGATGTGCAGAAAACACAATGAAATAGAAAGGTAAAAACCAGAACATGGCCTATAACCAGTTTGGTTATAGACAGGTAACACATCATGGTAAATATTCAAAGAGAATCAGGCCAATACACCAAGAACACTATCTTTAGTTAAAGTTAAATAGTCTCACACCACTGGGTTTTTCTGTTAAACCCACATTTGGGATATTTGTTTGTTTCGAGGGGTAACACACTATGAATTAGTTTCATCTTGGACTTGTGACCTTGGTTTTGTTCCGCCATCAGATTCACAAAATTTACCAGAAAAAACCAAAAAATTTGCATCAAAAGGACAGCTTTTAAAATTCCCAAGCAGAATTTTGGTATTCTGGAAAATTTCATCAGTTGTTTTGATGCCAAAATCTTGCCACCGAACCTGGTAAATGCCGAAGCTCCAATAAGAAGTAACTTTGTGGCTTTTTAATTATACCTGCCTTACTTTTTTGGGAAAATGTGGCTAACAAATTTTTTTAACCTCTTTTCAAAAAACACAAACTGCACCGAACGATTTAACACTAAATGCCTTTAAATATGCCCCTATTGCTACTTTCAGATGAACGACTGAATGCTAAGAAACCGCCAGTCACAACGGGTCCAGAACGACAAACAGACTTTCGTTTGAAAGTAGCCCAAGACATTGTGGGGAATGGTATAAATATTTACAACCCTCCTCTATAGTGGAAAAAATAACAGGGTGCAATTCAATTGGAGAAATGTACAGCTACTGTACACACAGCGCAAATTCCGCCTATTACTAACAGAACAACTGACTCTGTACTGTCTGGGATATTGAGGTTTGGCATTTTAAATTAGCGCAAATAAGCAAGTGTGGATGTTTCTCATAAACAGTAACTTTATTTTATAGGTATTGAGGCTAAACACATTGTTCCAGACCCACTGCTTAATACAACAATGTATTACCGTACTTGCCTTTTTAAGGGATTGCCTACCAAAACTGCACTTTCTATCTAGATACTAGGAGCAGTTCTTTCCCACACAGAAACTAAATGGTAAAATACAGAAATGTCTGAAATTCACCTCCCATATTGTCAGGCTTCATTTATATAACACGGAGATCTACCACATCCCTGATAAAATGATACAATTTAAATCTGGCAAGTACGAACCTTTTCAGCTACTTAAAAATGAGTAGCTCAGAATAGAAAAGCAAATGTTTGTTAAGGAATTGTATGGTGCACTGCATAGCCTACTGGAATGTCACACAGATAGATGAATGATTACTAAAGGCGAGAATGTAAATACAGGAGCAGTGGGTAATGTTTCTATAAAACACTGCAGACTAATGTTTCTCCAGCCTAAATACATGTAAGTACTAAAAGGACAAGTCATGTCTAAATATAAGGACCATTAAAAGGAGAATTCTAGTGCATATAAAGTTTTTTGTTTTTTTTTAAACTTCAAAATGAAATGCAGTGTAAATGTATATGCAATTCATTGCTAACAGATCCCAATAAAATCTACCATGTAATATGCAATGACTATCACATCTGTGTACCCAGCTTTCAACTTAACAAGTATTAGGAGAGGAAGTACAACTCTACTGTAAAAATTAATTTTATAAAAAGTGCCTGGGGCAGGATAGATAATTCTAGCAGCAGCACAAAGAAAACTACTTCTGCCAGGCTTCCTCGGTGCTTCAACACTATCTTTAATACAGGAAAGTCCAGGACACTAACCTGGCAGATAAAAACTGAAAGTTTTGGTGCTCCTCAACAAAATCATATTGGGTAAACAATTCTTCCTCCCTGCCCCAGGACAACTTACAATGGAGTTGTCCTTTAAACTTCCTTTCCCTCTACCAGTAAAGTTCAAAGCCACGTATACACAAGATAGTTATTGCATATTACATGGTAGATTTATTGGAATCTGTTTGTAAAGCTGGGTACCTACCATTGAATATTTCAGGACAACTGACCGACATTTCATTGTATTGGTTTATGGCGACCAATGTCAGAACAAATAGGACAAATCGGACAAATAGGAGATTTAACAGGTCGTATGGACCGCACGCTTGGTCATGGCGAATTGTTTTGCCGTGCCTACTTTTTTAGTGGCCGACAGTCCTTCGTCCTGGCCGACTGGTCACAAGTGTCAAACAGTGGGTTGGGATGAAGAATCCCAATGTGTGAACCCAGCCTAATACTGTATGATAATTGGACAGAAGAATCATCATGATTACAATTGGCTCTGATTACTCAAAGCAGGACCCCAGTAATGACCTACAGTAATATTTAATTCAGAAATGACCAACCCCAGTGTTGAAAACAATGGCTCAATCAGCATGTACCACGGATGGATAAAACAAGCGGGAATGCTATTATACGTTCACAAATCCCCACATCTTTTTGCAAATATAGATACACTGGCAGTGTAAATATGAACATGTTAATAAGGACAGGTGTTACCAAAATAAAAATAGTTATTGGTATTCTTATAGGTACTGCAACATTTCACAGCATTGAGTAATCCTTTGATTCAATTCTTTGCAGCACATCAGGCCAATAACTCCATTGAGATTACTATAACATATGGCGTGGATGAAATACCAACAACTGGCACAATCAAATGACATATTACAATGGATATTGGTTTTTTAGACTAAAATGGGATATGGTTTTAGCAGGAATGTTATGGAAGTACTCATAGCCCTAATTATAGCTATGTCTGTATAAATATTAGCAGGCAGAGATACTTTTAAATATTAGCAATTTAGAAGTTGTCAAGATTGCCAATAATCAGCTTGATTGACAAAGCCATGTCCAATACCGTCAGGTTCTTATATTCTGTACCTTTATTTAGAATATGTCAGTCATCCTTATTTTCTTTCCATGTGGACTATATCATTCACAACAAGAATGACATTGACCTCCACCATTACCTGCAATAGAGTTTTCTATAATGGTTAATTGTTTGGCAATAAGAATTCTGTATTTACATTTCTTATGCACTGGATGAACACATGATAGACTGTTATCAGTGCTAATGTTCTACAGACAATACACAAGAGAATGTACATGTTAATCAGACTGTGTAACCAGTCAGCAAAAAACACAAACAGGGAGATTCAATAAAAGTTGTTATCATTTAAAATGGTGCTAATTTTGCCCCAACCAATCAGATATTATTTAACATTTGAAAGCTAACATCTGATTGGTTGGGGCAAAATTAGCACCATTTTTAACGATAAGAACTTTTATTGATTAACCCTGAAAATTTCTTAATGGCGTTGAGCAGTATATGGTATGCCTCAATCCATTATTGGTAAGATTTCTTCTAAGATCTGACTAGAGTAATGTGTTCTTGTATGGCTAGCTTAAAGGGCATCTGTCATGAATGTCTTTTTAATAATAAGGAAGATTTAAGTCAGTTTTCCTACCTCCCAACACTAATCCGTTGCAGAGAGGCAGCTAAAAGAAACAGCTTTGTGATGATCTGACCCAGCTGTAATGGAGGCAATTAAAAAAAGGATCGATTTCTTTCAGCTGCCTCTATGCAAAGGAACAGTATTGGGAGGTAGGAATACTAACTCTAACCTCCCATACTAATATACTTTGCTGGAATAAATACCCTTAAAGGGAATGTCCACCCCTTTATTCAAAAATGTATATATAGTGGAATACCCCCCAAAACCTAGAGATTGTTTTATCCTAAAGCTGTAAATCAGCTCCCAGCCTGAGCTATTATACTTACATGTTCCTCCTCACTCCACCGCCGCAGCTCTGCACTTCCGGGTAAGGCAGTTAGTGTCGGCCATGACAGTGACGTCACGGCCAATCACTGACTGCCATTCCCAGAGCAGTCTTCACTGCGGCTGCTCAGGAACACAAAAAGAACAGAGCAGCCACAGTGGAGACTGACTGAGGAACCCGGAAGCGGTGGTGGAGCGAGGAGCATTTAAGTATAATAACTCAACGTGGGAGCCAATTTAAAGCTTTAGGATAAAACGATCTCTAGGTTTTCGGGGGTAATCTACAATGTATTAATTTTTGAAAAGAGGGGTGGAAGGTCTCTTTAAGGCTGCGGCCCCACTACAAAGCACAAAATCGCGTACATGCGATTTCTGTGTGCTGTTGCTAGTTGTTCCACATTTGCGCATGCGTTTTTGTAATTTAACATTTCAAATGATAAATTAATAAATGTTTAAAATTCCAAGTTATTTTGTATGATATTTTCCCTTTACAGTAGATGTTCCTGCTTTTCTAACAGGAAACTTAGTAACAATACTGTACAATTTAAATAAAGTAAACAGTAGTGATGTATGTAATATGATAAATAATACCCCATCCTCCATTGCACCATAGGAAAACCACATATGTGTTAAAAAAAATTCACACTAAATAAGTCTGTTTTAATCCAATCTTACATTGTCCCACTATGCTAATTATGTCTCAAGTAAATAGTGATTTACATATATTAGTTTCAATTGGTTTATCTTCTAACGTGCAATTTTGTTAGCCGCCATCTTGCATGTGTCATGGTGCCATGGTATTATGCATGTGTATATTTACAAACAATTACAAAATGACCAATAGAAATCATCCAATGGAAATAAATTCACTGTTCACACTACAAAATAATTGGTGACGTAATCACAGAGACAAAAGCAATTGGGTCTATGAGTCGAAAGCTCATGTGATATGAATATTAGCCAATAGGAAATTAACGCACAAGGGGGAAGTCGGTAAATAACAGACGTAACAGGGACGTGCTACCATACATTACCTTCAAAAATCACTAAAAGGACCTCTCCTTGAATATTTGCAATTCCAATCTTCAGTAATGCAAAGATGTGCTATAGAAGAGCTTATAGGGAATTATGGCATTTTTAGAGGTTTGGTTATAAAACACCCCAAAGCATCCAAACTAATGGTGTCAGGCTGTAAAGCTATAGTAATTGTCATGGTACAGTTCTGCTGCTAATTCTTTGCAGACTGTGCTCTTATTGTTAACTTTCAAAACAAAAATAAGTGTGTTTTGACCTGTGCTGGAATGTCGGGTTGTGTAAAATACACTGCAGGCTGGGTATTTACTTCCAGACAAGCACCCACCACTAAACCAGAAAATAAAAGGTCTTCTGTGACATCTAAGCACACACAGAACTGCAATGTTTACATACAAATGCCACATACCCAGAGGCTTTACAAATCCCCACACAAGCCCAACAAAATGCGCAGAGCAAACACATGTAATGATATATTTATTACAATGAATAAGGCAGATGTTTGGCAAGATCCAGGTAAATGTATCTGTCATTAAGCGGTGTGTTTGTCTGCAAGCCTGGCAAAACTGCTAGAAAAAAAAACCAAACCAAACAATATTTCAATTGTCTCCAATGTAAAATAAATCTGTCTGAACTTCAAAACCCAAACACTGGGTGTTCCAGACAAACACTGCTCCAAATGCACAAGGTCATACCCCACAGGACAAGGTGCTGTCATTTTATATTGTTTATATGCAATCAGACTAATATGATCTATCTATCTATCTATATACACTGTACACCAGTCACAGTGTATATGAACAGCAATAGCATTTTACCATTCATAAAATCCAGGAAATACAAAAATAACTTTACGACAACCTCACACCTTAACCCTTAGTTTGGCTGAGGCCACACTGCAATCCACCAAAGCGTGCGCATTATTGTGGGCAATTAGGGTCCGTTTCACGCGTTTGCCATGCGATTCACGATTATGGAAATTCATGCGGTTGTTTAAAAAAAAAAATGGTGATCGCAAAACGCAAATGGATGCACATTGCATTCCTGGATGCATTCCCGCTTTTTCCATTCTAACTAAAATTACATGCGCAATTGTGTGCGAAAACGCTAAAAAAAGCGCTAGTGTGTCCTAGCCCTTTGTCTGAGTCACTGTACCTGGGACAGGTAATGTAGGTTGATGGTATTTAGTTAGAAAGGCCCAAGGCTGGCAGTAACATAGAAATTAACACCAAGGGGCCACCATAAAAATATAATAGGAGACCACTCTCACATGCTTTTTTTCCCCATTTCGTTAGCACCTGAGAATCGCATGCCAGTGCATCACAATGTGGGTGGCCACACTGTGATCTGTTCTCAGTTTGTTTGCAAATCGAATGAGTTCCAATAATTACAATTACTGCCGAAATCACAGCACAAGCGCACAGTAAATGCGATTGTGCATTTCCATGGCTGCTGTCAGAGAGGCCGCAGTCTAACCTAACTGTCTTATTTACCAGTTTTCCTTGCGTGACTGGAGGACCCCATCCCAATGGGCCTGTCCTACCCTGTGCATCTAAAAATATGAAGGCCTTTAGGTTTGCGCAGTTAACTGCACATGTTAATGGTTAAATGAGAAATAATTTGTTTACACTATGATCTCAATAAAGCAACGCCCAAACCCGAACAAATACACTGGGAACAAATACACTTCATATAATGTGCTGGATGCCCGAGTGAAACTGACAGGGTTAAAGTCTGACAGTAAACCAGAGGGAAAGTGAACAGGTAACTCCTGTACTGTTTGTTATTTGACATTGAGGTAGGACATGGTACAGCCATGTGGGAATGCGTGAAATGTATTCTCCACACACGTATCTGCATTGCACAGTCCATTACTAGAAATTAACACAACCTGCAAATTACTAGGACCTCAATTATACTCAACAGCAAGTGATACTAGTAATGGGTTTTATTTAATAATTTATCTATAGTCCGGGAAGATTTAGTAACCTGCAGGGATTTGTATATATATGTTTGTATATTAATGGCACATTTTAGGGTGGAGCTCATTATCCAATTTACCAATTCACAAATGTAACAATAATAATTACATAAACACAATACTCCTAACGTACAGTAATCAAAAATGATACTGGTTTATTTCCCCTTTACTTCCATTCAATACAGAGGGGGATACTTACATACTGTAGGTCTCTGAAAGCCTCTGTTACATTTTATACATAGAATACACAATGATACATCTTCAACCAAGAAGTGAAGCTTTAGTCTTTCTACTCCCAGGGATGCCGAAACCTGCAGCCATACATGTTTGCAAATTATAGCTCCAGGCATTCCCTGGCTGCAATGGAGGGAGTTGACATAGCTAGGGGACCACTGGCCTTGGTGCAAATGTTTGTAATGCAGTCTCCATTCAACGGGTCTTTATATCAAAGAGCAATAATTCCTTTATTAGATCAACAGTCTACGCGTTTCAACCCGACCAGGGTCGTCGATCTAATAAAGGAATTATTGCTCTTTGATATAAAGACCCGTTGAGTGCTTTTTCAGAGGATATATATATATATATATATATATATATATAGCACCAAGATCTTCCGTAGCGCTTTATCATTATATGGATACATTCACATCAGGCCCTGCCCGGAAGAGCTTACAATCTAAGCACATCTATTTGACACATACAACCTATCAGTATGTCTTTATGATTGTGGGGGAAACCAGGGTGCCCAGAGGAAACCCACGCAAGCATGTGGAGAACTCAGGAGTTTAACACTGTAAGGCATCAGTTCTAGCCATTGAGCCAGTGCTGGCCTACTCCATCTCCTCTCTCAATCTTCTATTCCCTTCTTATCTCTCTCCTGTTTCGCTGTACCACACTGGCGTGATTCTCACACGTTTCCAGGTGCGTATTTCGAACTGCTAGTGGGTGAGAATCGCATGCGAGTGCATTGCAGGAGTTTGTATGTTCTCCCTGTGCTTGTGTGGGTTTCCTCTGGGCACCCTGGTTTCCCCCACAATCATAAAAACATACTGATAGGTTTTATGTGTCAAATAAATGTGCTTGGATTGTAAGCTCTTAGGGGCAGGGCCTGATGTGAATGTATACATGTAATTGTAAAGCGCCACAAAAGATGTTGGCACTATATAAATCCACAATAATAATAATTTGCAATGTGAGTGGCCACACTGTTTGCACTATGATGCACCGGGATTACAGAATATTGGGGAAATTGCAGTGAAAACACACGGTAACATGCTGCATTACAATAGTGCTTTTCATTTGCATTTCCGTGCTTTATAGTGTGGACACGGACTCTTCCATCTGTGCCCTCTTTACCCAAAGAGGGTAAATTCAAATAATAATAATCAAATAAATCGTAATCTTGTTTTAGGATATTGCGAATAGAATAGATTGTACAACCCATTTTAAGATGTGTGGTTAGTTTAATAAAATAAATCTAACATTCCCTGCTGACAACACACCTTACAATTAGATTGAACAATCTGGTTTCAGCCCATTCAAATAGTATTGAGCTAGCTGGGCCCTTATATTACACAGCAGTGGTAAGACTATATGGAGATGGTACAAATTGCAAGAAGTCCAGTGTATTAGTCTGTAATATCGAACATGGCATTCCAGATGTTTAAAAACTACAACTCCCAGAATGCCTTGCTTACATAATGCAAACAAGGTATGCTGGGAGTTGTAGTTACCAAAACATGTGGAGTGCCAAGGTTTGACATCACTGATATAAGTAAAGACCCCGGGGCCAGTTATTAATCCCCCCCCTACTCTCACCCCACACTAATCGCTGGTTCCCTGTGATTTCGGTACCTCACTCTCTCCTGTTCGGTCCTGCGGAGTTTCTCGTCCCTTTCCAGCACCTGGAGGATCCTGGTAACTTCGTCCTTATTCAAGAAACTTAGGTCCAACCTCTCCCCCGCCGGTTTATTCATTTTCCTCACGGGGAACACCATGAATCCTGCAGCCCTCTAGCTACATTCACAGACCGTGCAAGGGGCACACTGACAGCCAGGAGAGAACCGGCTACCTGTTACTGCGGGGACAGTCCCGCCCCCTCTCTGAGTGACAGCTCGTCCAGCCAATGGAAACTTGTTTGACAGCAGGATTCTACCGTTCCCTAGGTGACAGAGCAGCCAATCACAGTGAAGGTGTGTCCAGAGCGCAGAGTTCTACCCAGAGGGTTGGTAATGTGCATTGTGGTTTAACATTCCCATCAGGGAAAGAGAAGGAGGGTCACATTGAACTTAACACTGATTGTTTAACCAATCAATCTCTCTATATATTATATATACAATATACAGAGCCAGAGCAGGCATTTTCCTAGGGCTCCTAGCTATGTACTGTGGTGGAACTAAAACACTCACCACTCAATTTCTCCACCCGAATGATTTGCGAAATAATCGGTCGCTTTGGCTGAAAAAACGCCTCATGTGTATCTAGTCTTTTAGACATCCATGGTGTTTGTAAAATTGCTTCCTCTTTCATGCTGCAAGGGTAAGTGCCAGTTCATTAAAGGCCATAACAACCCCTTACAATAAATTACACACCTAGAACCAGGACCCCCACCACCAACCCTATGATCCCAATACTCATCTCAGTGCAGAGATCTTCACCTCCAACTTCCACAGTCCCACTACCTTCCCTGGGCCTTCTGGGTTGCAGCCGTCAGCCATAGTCTTGCAGCATCAAACCAATCCCTTATGGCAGCACAAGCTTAAAAAATCTAGAGGAGGGACCAGCAGACTTGGAGCTGAAGATTGCCTGTTCAAGAATAACAGGGACCAAGCTAAGTATTGCAATCTTAGGGTTTAGGGGGTTTCCTTGTTCTATATGTTAAAATACTGAGAAGGGAATGCCCTCAAAAATGCAATGTATAATGTATGGCAACTCTAAAATCAATGCAGCCTGCACCATGCTTCTAATGTAAATACTGACCTTCTCCAACCTCGTTTCATCTGCTGTATCCTGGTAGATGGCAGCAGATTCTTATCAAGAATGTCCCAGTACATTTCACCATTCATTCATCCTTATAAATATTATTTCATAAGAAAATTATATGTACCGAATGCCAAAAAACAACCCCACACCATGATTGGTACCACTATTAGGGTGTTTTGGGGTGATGTGCTGGGCCATTTCTCACCTTAATATGGTGTGAGCAATGATATACAAAGAGTTCAATCTTGGTGACATCTGACCAGACAATATTCTCCAGATATTTCATTAGCTTATCCAAATGTTGATCTTCAACATGCTTTTTCTTTAGCTCCGGAGTCTTGAGTGTTGAGTGTGCATGGAGGCCATGTTTTTGAAACAACTGTGCCTCATAATTCCAGGTCTTTCTTAGGTTCTCCATGAGTGGTCCTTGGCTTCTATACAACACTTTGGATTAGTATTTTTAATATTCTTGTAAGGAGTGCCAGGTTATGATCAGCTTAGGGTGAAATAGTGTTCTTTCTACTTTCAGATAATGACAATAACTACATACTGCAACATTCAGATGCCTAGAAATGCATCTGTATGCTAATGCGATCAGTACCATCTGATTTCGATATGCACTGATAGGGGTCAGGATTGCTTGGGAAGGCTTTCTGTGCCTTTCCCTTGGCTACATTTAGATGAACAACAAATGCTGAAAGTTACCTGAGCAGTTACCGGCGGTTGCCAATAAAGAGACACATCTAATGGTTTTTTATCGATAAACTTCTGGAACCGATCAGGTTTGCTGTTCGTCTAAAAGAAGTTAATGTGTTAAAACCTCACTCCCTGTGTCATTCCACTTTACTAGACATAACTAATGGAGTTATGTCTTTCTGAATTGAGAAAGCCAGTCGGATGACTAGCGAAACGTCTTCAAGAACTACATTTCAAGTCCAGTTGATCTAATTGAATACAACAGATAAACTAATGGAGTTATTTCTTTTGGTTTATTTGTATGTGTGGATCACTTGTTACTGACATGTAAAATGTCAATAGCCCCATCCGAAATATATTGGAAAAACGTTGACATGTTCAATCCTTATTTTCCCTGCTATATAAGTGTTGGGATTTACACGAAAGAGGTGGCAACCCTGGTCTATGGTATTCTCCAGGGTCATGTTTGCCCAGGCTATTAATTTGCAGCAACCAATGCAATGTTATGTTATTACTGGATCACTGCGATTAGATAACATCTGATAGGCTGTTGCAGATTATAAGCACAGGCAAACTGTTTCACCTCTTATTGCATCAGGTTTATAGTATGTGATAACGCATGCATTCATTTTCTATACAATCCAGTGTAATCCCAACAGCACGTTGCATTGAATAGCGCTGAGATGCACAGCTTCATGCTTTTTTAGTCATTGCAGACACCAATAGACATCAATGGGACTGTGGAGAAAATCGCACAATACACATATTACACCATTTGTGTTCAATATTTCTACAATTACTAGCTTGTGATTTTTGCAAAGAACAGCACAAATTAATGCAAAGAAAAATGCACAGCAACGAATATAAACATGCGCAAAGAAAATTTCACACAAGAGCCAGAGAGCAGTGCTATCAGTGGTTTATTAGGGTGCTGGGTCTCCTTATAAATCACTGATAGCACTGCTCTGGCTCTTGTGTGAAATTATCTTTGCTGTTTGGAAGTAATAAGGGAATGGTGAACCCTTGACACAATCGAGCCTGCTTTAGTGACTCAAGGACCTGCTGCCTGGGTACTCGTGTTTATTTGCGAAACATGCGCAAAACCACACAGCACAACGATCAAGCATACAGGATATGTGGTGAGAATGAATCCTAAAGCCATAGTTGAAAGGGACAGATAACTGCCCAGCTTTCACTAAGCACTAAAAGTACTTAGGTGATTGTGAAAATGAACAGTAATTAAACACTGGGCAAACACCTAGGGGCATATTTATAAAAGAGCGAAAAGTTAACTTAATGGCGAAACCGTTTCCGCGAGCTATCGCTAAACCCTTTTCGCCTTACTTCGCAATGGTAATTTTAGCGAAAAAGGAGCAAAAAGGCATAACGCGATTTATAAAAGAGCGAAAGGTGGTTTTTGCGTTAAAAAGAGCGACCCTGAAGGTGGTGAAAAGTCATTGTTTGAGCGAAAAGGCATTCTAATGGGTAATATGCCTTGAAAAAGCGAACTCGCATTAGAAGGGCGAGCGCATTAGAATGTAATATGCCTTGGAAAAGCGAACGCGCATTAGAAAGGCGAACGCACATTAGAAAGGCGAACGCACATTAGAAAGGCGAACACACATTAGAAAGGCGAACGCACATTATAATGGAATATGCCTTGGAAAAGCGAACGCGCATTAGAAAGGCGAACGCACATTTGAAAGGCGAATGCACATTAGAAAGGCGAATGTGCAGTGCAAAAGAAAATTGTATTCCAATTGAGAAATTCTAAGAAGATTGACTAAATAAGACATGGCTGACTTCTTGGTAAATGTGAGGTGGCCATTTTGAACTTGACATCATTTTCTAGTGGGCTTTTCTGGTTTTGAATGGTTTTCACAATGCAGTCTTCTTAGATGCGTTAAGTTTTCGGCGATACTTTTCGCTCTTTATCGCGTCCGTTCGCCTTTTTCAGCCACGAAGTGTGTTTTTTTTGCTTTTTTATAAATAAGGCGAAACGAAGCCCCAAATGGCGCTATTTTCGCTGCGATGTGCTGCGCTAATTATTTGGCGAAAAAGACAATCCTTTATAAATATGCCCCCTAGTGTGACTTTTAACCTTAATATACATGGGGCTTCAAACAGTTCATGCAACGTTTCCATTATATTTGAAGTCAGATGTTTCCATCTATTTTGTTGCTACTGCCTGTAGGGTAAAGATTTTGCAGCGAATGTAACACCAGAGAACTCCCTGCATGAAAGCGCCTTGGAATTATCCACGTGATGCATTGAAAAGTAAACGTGCAATCTTTCTATGGTTAACAGAACTGCCATCTGCATTGAGCTCTCAGGTTCCCTTTATTATAATGCACCGTCTGTAAGGCTCTTTATATTCTATTGATGTTTGTGGTTGTTTGCTTACAGAGACATAATTGCCCTCTGATTTACTAACAGGTTCATCCAATTTGGAAATTTCGATCGCTATTTCATCCAAAATAATGCAGTGGCCGATCGATCAGCCCGAGTGTACGGAGCCTTAGTGCAAATATTTGATTGTAAGCTGTACTGCTGAGGGACTGAGGAAATGTCTGGACATTGCCTGTATATCAGAAAGCTGCAACCTGTCAAGATGTTTGAAAACTAAAATTCCCAGCCTCCCCGGTTGCTCTCTGATTGAATTGGAATGCTGGGAGTTGTTATTTTCAAACTTCAAGTTGCACACCCTGTTTTAAAGTCCCATACAATGTTCTGAAGTTTATAAATAAAAGATATTGACAAGATAACTATAGAAAAGGCAGCTAGAAAGCTTAGGGAGAGAGGGGCCAAAAGGAGCAAAAAGCCATTTACTGAGCATAAAAATGGAGAAACACATTCTTATAGCAGAAGGCATCTTGCAGTCTCATGCTATATGAATAGCATTGCCCACAAAACCTAAGGGACATAAAGGAGTGTTTTGCATATCTCCGCCCCTTACTCTGGGGAACACGGGAGTAAGAAATTACTTCTTGTTTCTTAGGTTTTGTGGGCAATGCTATTCATATAGCATGAGACTGCAAGATGCCTTCTGTTATAAGGTGTTTCTCCAAGATAACTATGCTATAGGCATAATAAGCGGCTGTACACATTTCAGTAAGCGTTAATAAGCCCTCCAGCACAAGGATTTACTGTGAATGTGTTTCAGGTTGTAAAAGGATACTTTTGCCTCATCATCCCTGTAAAACTGGATATTAACAAAGAAACACACTGATTGGCTGGTTAACACAGGTTATTTCAGCTGTCTGTTCCATATGTAACCAGAAGCCACTGCAGCGTGAAGTGAAATCTAGTAATCTTACTACTAATTTAGTAAGCCATTTAATATTTCAGTTTTTACGTAAGGGTTAGGCAACACTGTGGTGTGATTTGGTCCATTTTCCCCTCCCACGTTCGATTGTGATCTGTATTTGCCTGGCCACATGTCCATGTCACGTGCTGCATTCTGGAAGTTTTTTTAAATGGTTGCAATTGGGATGAGGGAGCAGGTTGTGGGGGCAAAGGTGACATAATCCTTTGTCTAAATCTTCAGAAATGGAATACATTTAAGATGGACATTTGCTAACTAGACATTTGATCCAAGATTATAATGTCAAGTGGAGCAGCAGTTTTACCTGCCAAAGCTCCTACGACATTTCCTAGCCAGATCATGTTTGCAATTGCAATTAAACTTGTAATTTTCATCCCATGATTGAGAATATTGCAGAAACATCGTTAGGTAAGTTTGTCACATGCATGGCTCACCCCACCCAATCCAAGCCACCAAATCCTTCTAACCTCTCACCTTTCCCATGTCTGAGTGGTGGAATCTGTTTACAAAAACTGTTTAATCCAGAGCATTGTTCTCTATCTTTTCACATTTACTTTTGTCTGATGATGTGCCTCTGGACTGGAAAAAAGCTGATGTAATACCAATGTTCAAAATAGTTTTTCACAGCCTGGTAATTATAGACCTGTAAGTCTTACCGTATATTAGTGGGGAAGAAGATCAAGTGTAGTATCTGTTCTGGTTAGTTGATGGTTGATGGGTGTTCCCCCTGCAAAGAGGGAGACCTTAGCCAGCCTGGTAGGATGGGTCTACAGACCACACAAGTTTGATTGAAGCCTCAAGCTGGAAGTGTATGAAACCTGGTCCTTCCTTGTGCACTACTGTTCACAGGGTTGATTATGGTTTCATTCCTGGCACATCCTGGTTTCCCCCTACAGGAGCCATATTCATTTTTTAGCCTTGCCTCACTATTGCGTGGCCATTTGGCACCCCCTTTCATTGCCTGATGAAATAACACCCTTATTTATTTATTTATTATAGCACTTATATCTCTCCCTTTCCCACAATTTTTTATTTAGAATTGTTTGTTCACTGTATGTGGCGGGACAAGCTGGGTCCTTTTTAGGATCTTCAAGCTTTCCCAATCATACCCTTCCCAGAGACCTTGTGGTGGAACCTGGAGGTCGAAAGGGAGCAGAGGGCAGTATTGGTGGGTCTCTCAAAGCCTTTTACCAAAGGGAGACCCTATGGATCCCTGTTTGGTGGTTCCAGTTGCGGCTGTAGAACTGAGGGGGAAAGATGGTCCTGACTACCCCAAGGTCACTTGTGTGTTCACTGTGGCATTAGACATGAAAGTATTGTCTGGGCTTTCAAAAAAATGAATTGGTGGGAAAGATACTGGAACGTTTGCTACAAGAATGTTTATGAGAGAATCCAAAGCAATGTAAGTACATCGCTACATGATCGCTCCAACTTTATCTAACGATTGCCATACAGGCAGTAACATAGCAGCCTGTTCTGTACTATGGGGAAAGTGTGAGTAATTGGGAGACCTCTCACTGCTTGGGAGAACACTGAAGTCCAGTCCACTTTCTCACAAACCTTTCCCCTCCCACAGACTGATACCAAGCAGCTACTAGTTGAGCTCTGAAGCTGGGTACACACATCTTTAATGACAAGGCTACAGACAGCCACAAGCGTTCTCCCTATATAAAGTATTAGGATATTTTTTGTGACTGCCATACACCCTTATGATTTTGCCCGACTCCCTATACAGGGGGGCGCCCTCGACCTAGGGAATATTTCCATTCGTAACAAGCGGTTCCTATGCCACTCAACTCAATGAATCAGGGTTCTGTTGTTACTATTAACATTTGGCTCTTTTCTAGAAATGAATGAAACTAGTGAGTTTTGTTTGTTTGGTTGCGTTAAACTTACCAGTGTTCCGAAAATCAGAATCAATCCTAATTTTGTAAATTTTTTTTGAGTTATCTATAGGATTTTTGATTTTTCAAAGGAATTTTTTAATTTTGAAATGGAAAAGTTTAGGTTTTTGAAAATTCTGAAAAATCCATCAAATCCATGGAAAACAGATTCATTTCAAAACCAGGATTCATCACTACATCCTCCTCTCTGTTGGATGTTTATAATATAGTATTTGAGGTTGAATAAAGACAGATGTCCATCCAGTCCAACCTACTTAGCAATACCCACATTACTTGCCTAACTGTAGATCCAGAGGAAGGCAAACCCCCCCTACCAAATTTATGAAGGGGAAAAAGATTCCTTCCTGACTCCAAGTGGCAAATGGAAATTTCCCTGGATGAACTCTACTTTATGTATCAATACCAGTAACTTGTAACATTCCTTGTTTGCAGAAACTCATCCAGCTTTTTTTTTAAACTGACCAATGAACCTGCCATAACAACTTTCAATGGAAGACAGCTCCATAGCTTTACCGTTCTCACAGTGAAAAACCCTTTCTGAACTTGAATACCGAATTTCTTTTCTTCAAGTCTTTAAGGATGTCTGTGTGCCCTCTGACATGCTCTTTTGGTGAAGAAGAATGTCCCCAGATAGTTTATTGTATGGCCCGTTAATGTATTTATACACAGTAATCATATCCCCACACAAGCGCCTTTTCTCCAGCGTACATAATTGCAACTTTTCCAGTCTCTCTTCATACTCATGCTCCCCCAATCCCCTTATTAATTTAGTTGCCCTTCTCTGAAAGAACCCTTCCATTTCAAAGATGTCCTTTTTGTACACAAGATCCAAATTGCACTGCATATTCCAAATGAGGCCTTACCAATGCTTTGTAAAGAGGGAGAATTACATTTTCCTCCCTTGGTCAGTCAATTATTTGGTATAATACTAAAATTGTATTGGACAATTGGAAAACAGTGAAAACACGGCGATACAGTTAAAACTGCAAAAAAATCCTTAATTTATTACGTAGAAAGCTACATGTTTTAGACCAACAAGCCTACATATACAATCGGTTAGTGAGGCTAATTATTATTTTTACAGTCTTACTCAAAAAATATGATATTTTTAACATATTCGAATGTACCCAGGGCCCCAACCACATAAACAGACCATAGGGAGGGGGGGCCAGGTTAGAGTTTTGATGAGGGGGCAGGTAATACATTAATCATATCTGAATTATATTGAAATATACTCTGTACCATCCATACAATACTATACATTTCACAGGTATGCTGTGACAGGTGTTCTGCGACAGGTGTTTACAGACATATAGACATATCCCTTCCAGCAGGGGAACATTTTTAAAATTCCAAATTGAAGAGGTGTAAACAAAACAGTAAATAATCAAAAGCACACAAAATAACCAATAGAAAATGTCACTGAATATCCAGTCCGACACCAAACTAGAAAATAATTGAAATATTAATTCTCTCTTGAGTATTGTTATAAATTCTGGTTTTATGTAAGACACTGTGGCTTTGAGGGAGACTATGTGGATTTAGCAGTTAATGCTCTGGAATTCTTGCACATGGTAGGTAGAATTAGTAGGCTTGGCTATTTCAGTAAAATTCCTTCTACCATGACCTTTTCTTAAAACTATATTGAAAACAAATCGCAAAGACAGGACATCCTTTAAAGGTGGGCACGCACACACACAATAAAGGGACGATAGCATTGGAGATGACCAACGGTCAACAACGTCTTCACAATCGATTGGAAATGCCCGAAATTTCCCCTCGGCCATGTTCATCTTCCTGTACTTAAAGTACAGGGAATTGGTCTCGGCTAAGGGAAATTTGCAGTCCCGAGCGTTCTCCATATGCTTTACATAGGAACTTTGCAGAATCTGTTTGTCATTTTTTAAAGATCTTTTATCTGTGTACCCAAGCTTAAGAAACAAGAAAATTCCCTGTTAAAGTATTGATATAGTACAGGGATCCTCAAACTATGGCTCTCCAGCCAAACTACAACTACAAGCATTCCTAGGCCTCCCTCAGTAGTTGAGGAATGCTGGGAGTTGTCGTTTTTAAACATCAGGAGAACCGTAGTTTGAGAATCACTGATATAGTACTATCAGGTACTAGTCCAAATGGCATATCAGAGTCAGGAAGAAAATCTTAAAGGAGAACTTTGGCCTTAAAACAAAGGTTTCATAGTTTAGAAGAAATGGACAGTTACTCTTAACACACTCCTAGGTGTTCTCCTCCTACCGGCAGTCCAGACATAGGCTGCTGCTATTGTATGATAGAAACACCTAACATCATTGAAAGGCAGTCCGAACATCTCAAAATTATACTCCCCCCCTTCCCTCTGCCTCCAATATGTCTCCGCCTCCTCTTCAAATTCTCAGAGCTTTCACATGCTCAGAGGAGGCATCTAGGGGATAGCATTCAGTCATTGGCTGTGATGTTGCCTGTTACATTCATTTACTGACAGCTGTGAACTGGTAGAACCAGGAAGCTGAAATAGAGGTAACAACACCAGGCAGCATTTTCAGGTTATTCTTACATCTTTTAGTAAATATTGCAATTTTAGGGGTGATTTAACTATACACATTTTTCATTTGAGGGGTGAACGTGCCCTTTAACAGTTTCGGATGTTTTTTTTTCTTTTTACAGGTAGCATTCCTAGGTAGGACAGAAGGGTTAAACTTAATGTGCCCCCCCCCCCCCGGTATTAATTACAATGTAACTTTAAGTTTTACAAGGAAGCAGCCTGTCTGTCTTCAGTATGGATTTGCTGCATCTTAATCCTTCCTTCTTACATTCCTGAATCATCATAAAGTATAATTCAACATACAATGTACAGCAGTCCTTTATCCAATATAAGACACCAGGCGTGCCACCTGCATTATAAGGGGAGGGGTCACTGAATTTGGTTTTTAAGCACACATGAATAATGAAGCTTTATCTAATTACAAGTTAGATTTTAGTTTTTAATCACATGTTTCCTGGATTTGAATACTACATGCAGGACATTCAGAAATGGATGGCGGCTGGTTTTAGTTGCCAACAGGAGGATATGAATAACCTTGAATAACCTTACCTGACTATTCTCTCGTAGGGCTCGTTCACACTAGAAACTGACAGAAACTGACAGTAATGCACAGCATGTATTTGTCAGTTTGTATCCATTTTTTGCATACATTTGTATCCATTTTTTAACAATGTGTATTTCATAGATTTCTATAGAAAACGGACAGAAATGCTGCATGCAGTGCGATATTATGAAATCCTATGGGGTTTTACTGTCTGTCTGGAGTTTTACTGTCTGTCTGCGTTTGAAAAACGGATACAAACTGATGTAGTGTGAACGAGCCCTTAGAAAGATTATACAGTGAATGATGTCTCCCCTATTGTAAAGGGTACGGATGTTAGAAGTCACAGAGGATTTCCAGGACCAAAAAAACACTAAGAATAAATAAATAATTTGATACAGGTCATGGAGTTTAAAGGTAAAGCTGGGTACACACAGGACGGACTTTTGAAAGATCAGGATACACAAGTGTTCTCCCTATGCACAGGGTAAACGTACAGAACGGGATCCAATATCGTGTTTGCGACTGTAGGTAAATCTCAAATAGTAATTTGCTCACTATTAGCTGGCGTTAAAATCCAACACTAAAAGTAGCACACGCGTGATATTGAATCGCGTGTGTCGGATGCGTGGGTGTTATTTGCGTAACCCACGCACCCAGCGCTAATATGGAACTAAAGTCACGCTAACCGATAGTGAATCGTGAGTGAGCATGACTTTAACGCCATAGTATTTCCCAGCGGCTCTGGGTAAATGAGCCGGCTTCTATTTTAATGTAGGAGGTACATTATTTACCGGAATAACACAAGCGAGTCATGTGACACAGACACAAGCGCCAATTAGAAATTGTGAGCACTGTTTATATAAGGGATAATGTATTATATGGTCATAAATTACAGGATATCCAGTGTTCTTGTGAATTATAGGGTTATGCACAACATGGTATGAGAATTCTAAGGCTACATTTAACCTAGCCAACACAAAAAAAATTAACACATAAAACTGCTTGCAGTAGTGCGATTCTTTAACTCACCGCCCAAATGTGTGCGCTAAGTGTTCCAATGGGCAAATCTGTTTGTTGCATTCATTCAGAAAGCATTTGTTCCAAAAACAGATTAAAGTGCCTGCTAGTCTTATTTTGATGCATGTATCTATGTATATATGTATATGTTTATTTATATAGCGCCACTTGGGGACACATCGCTGTACGGTATAAAATACAATAAAGTCATACAAGGGGGATAAAAACATAGATAGCTTTGCCACAAGAGGTAATGAGGTCCCTGCCCCGTAGAGCTTACAATGTATTTAGGTGGGTAACACAGATACAATGTGCTGGAGTGAGACGTATGCAGTGCAAATAAAACTATCAAATCTGTGCTGGTTACCAGAAAGGTAGAATGTAAGGGTAGATTTATCATATATAGATATATAGGTACCATATACTGTGCTGGTTACCAGATAGGTAGGATGTAAGGGTAGATTTACCATATATAGATATATAGATACCATATACTGTGCTGGTTACCAGATAGGTAGGATGTAAGGGTAGATTTATCATATATAGTTATGTGTACAGGGCTGCTAGTTATGTGTACAGGGCTGCTAGTTATGTGTACAGGGCTGCTAGTTATGTGTACCGGGCTGCTAGTTAAGTTTACAGGAGGGCAGGATATGTGCACAGGGCTGGGACTAGTACATCCCAGGAACTACTGTTCTCTATCCTGGTAATATCCTGTAATAGAAAACCATAAGCAGCTGATTTTGCCATCCATCTGAAAGGAACATTTATGGTTAGTTCACACTAGATCAGTTTCTGACAAAAAAACGGGCCGCAACGTGTGTTTCTAACGGATCGGTCCGTTAAAAAACCTGTTTTTTTTTTTTAACGGACCTGGTCCGTTAAAAAACCCGTACTGCTGCATGTATTTCTGTCCGGAAACGGACGCGTTTTGATTAAAAATATTTAAAAAACGGATCACTAAAAACGGACACAAAACGTGGACTGTCCGTTGTGGTCCATTTTGCTCCGTTTCTAGTGTGAATGTAGCCTTACCTAAATTCAGACCAGCATCATAGTGAAATATTATAAAAATTCTCATTAACCTCATACTGTACCATGGGATAAATTTGAATGTAGACCACAAAATGATTGGGCAGGTGGTTTTCCTATGTCACAAGTCCTACAATACTAACATAACATCATGTTGAGTGACTTAATTTGGGCCAACTAAAGAACAAATCTATAATAAATTGGGCTGTTGTACATCCATGTTAAAGTGCAACTAGAGACCAAAAATATAATACATACAAAAAATAAAATTCTAGTGCACAAACAATTCTAATTGCATATTGGCTACCTCCATAAGGTTGCTGTTACAAACAGCCTGCTAAACCATGGATAAATAAAAGCAATTAGTTCAATAAATTGGCCAAATTATTTTAAGCCCAGTCATCACGTCAAGGTTGCTTTCTCTAACTGGGTCCTAACCTACTGGTACTTGCCTCTTTGGCTACATGAGCTGACAGCTTCTCCTGTGTGGCCTGGATGCTTGAAGCTGACTCTCTAGTTTACTTTGCTCAAATGAGCACATGACCTAACTCTGGGTACAATTTCCCAGAAGGCTTGGTCAAACCTTCAGTGTAACACACAATATATAGAAAATTGGGCTGTTGTACATCCATATTAAAGTGCAACTAGAGACCAAAAATATAATACATAAAAAAAAATTGAATTCTAGTGCACAAACAATTCTAATTACATATTGGCTACCTCCATAAGGTTGCTGCTACAAACAGCCTGCTATTTTATCTATTTTTTATTTATTTGTCCAGGGTTTAGCAGACTGTAGCAGTAACCTTATGGAGGTATCCAATATGTAATTAAAATTGTTTGTGCACTAGAATTCTCTTTTTTGTATGTAAAGAACAAATCTGTCTCTGTACTGTCTCCTGTTTCTTTGAGGCCCATTTTAATGAATGTTTGAGAATGCTTATAGTGTACAATAGTAGCTGTATACAATAGCAATATAGCTGTACCCAGGGTGAGGACCTAAAATATTTGCGCCTCTTATATATGTGTTATATATGTGGCATTTATCAACCTGTTACGTGCCCAATATGTAAAAAGGTACGTTTTGAGCCATAGAATGTAGCAGGTTTATTTGGGAAAGTAAAAAGTCTGCTATTTAAGTCAATAACGTGTTATCGTATCCATTAGAGTATCCAATAGAGTGCACCTGTGTGTAATCTAATCTCTTGTCTAAGACAAAGAACAACACCAGAAGTCAAAAGAACACACCAGACAGGTCAGGGATAAAGTTATTGAGAAATTTAAAGCAGGCTTAAGCTAGGTACACACCTAGCGATTTTTCCTCCTGACCGACTGTTCGACCGGTCGGCCAGGAGGAAGGACTGTCGGTCGCTGCAAAAGCAGCCGTGTCCGATAGTTACCGCGACCGATCGTGCGGTCCATAGAGGACTGCATGATCGGACAAGGTTTTCAACCATGTCCGATCGTCCATGCGTCCGATTCGGACAAACGGTTGGTCGGACATGGGAGCATTCGGATGCGATAATTTCGGTCCGATCGACCGATACACTGAACTATCGGTCGATCGGACCAAAATATCTCATCGTGTGTACCCAGCTTTAGGCTACAAAAAGATTTCCAAAGCTTTGATCATCCTATGGAGCACTGTTCAAGCGATCATTCAGAAATGGAAGGAGTATGGCACAACTGTAAACCTACCAAGACAAGGCCATCCACCTAAACTCACAGGCCGAACAAGGAGAGCGCTGATCAGAAATGCAGTCAAGAGGCCCATGGTGACTCTGGACGAGCTGCAGAGATCTACAGCTCAGGTGGGGGAATCTGTCCATAGGACAACTATTAGTCGTGCACTGCACAAAGTTGCCCTTTATGGAAGAGTGGCAAAAAGAAAGCCATTGTTAACAGAAAAGCATAAGAAGTCCCGTTTACAGTTTGCCACAAGCCGGGTGGGGGACACAGCAAACATGTGGAAGACGGTGCTCTGGTCAGATGAGACCAAAATGGAACTTTTTGGCCAAAATGCAAAACGCTATTGGGGTTATTCAATAAAGGTTCTTATTGTTTAAAATGGTGCTACTTTTGCCCCAACCAATCAAATGTTAGCTTTCAAATGTTACATCATTTCTGATTGGTTAGGGCAAAATTAGCACCATTTTAAATGACAAGAACTTATATTGAATCTCCCCGTATGTGTGGCAAAAAACTAACACTGCACATCAGTCAGAACACACCATCCCCACTGTCAAATATGGTGGAACCAGCATCACGCTCTGGGGGTGCTTCTCTTCAGCAGGAACAGGGAAGCTGGTTAGAGTTGATGGGAAGATGGATGGAGCCAAATACAGGGTAATCTTGGAAGAAAACCTCTTGGAGCCAGCCAAAGGCTTGAGACTGGGGTGGAGGTTCACTTTACAGCAGGACAGCGACCCTAAACATAAAGCCAGGGCAACAATGGAATGGTTTAAAACAAAACATATTCCGTGGCAGTAATGTGACAAAATGTGGAAAACTTCAAGGTGGCCGAATTCTTTTGCCAACCACTGTATATGTCCGTTTACAGTTTTGGGGGTGATTTAATTGTATATAAGCTTTCATTTGAGGGCTGGACTTGCCCTTTAAAGTGGGATGATGGTAGGTCTACCTCCGTAGAAATTATGCCTTTAAATTCCTAGTGCAATTAGTTGATAATGTGAATAACTTTTTTTTAAACAAATGTGAAAAACAGACTGTAAGTGGTAACGCCTTGTTATTGAAATATCACAGGGTTTATAGTGCTATAATTTTGTTTATACAGCCAAACGATTATTTTTCATATGATGTGTAAGGGAGGATGAAATAAAAAAACAACCAAATTATTAGTTAGTAGGAAATTATTACTTTAAAGTGACACAGTCAATAAAACTGGTTTCTGCCTTATAAATAGAATATTAGTTTCCATTTATAAATATTGTACTCCCCTCTCTCCACTTTCTTTTAAAAGAAACAGCAGTTAATTTTATAAGAAGGCGTGGTATAGTTTATAAGCCATAGGTAGCTTAAAGAGACTGGCCATACACTTGGCAGACATTAGATAAATTAGATGTCCATCTCTAGACGAATGTCTAATCTACCTAATGTATGTATGTATAGTTAATTTATAAAGCACCACTTGGGGACGCAGCGCTGTACAGTAACGAAATACAATATCGTTCAGTACATAAATATATAAATTATATTAATAGATGTGCTAGAGCTTTGCCACAAGAGGTAAGGAGGTCCCTGCCCCATAGAGCTTACAATCTAGTTAGGTGGGTAACATACAGATACAATGGAATGGGTATAAGTGCTGAAGTGAGACGTATGCAGTGCAAATAAAGCAATCAAATTCTGTGCTGGTTACCAGATAGGTAGGATGTAAGGCTAGATTTAAACTTGCTAATTGAGGTTTCTTGACGTAGAGAGAGGGGAATAGAATTCCAGAGGATGGGCGTCACAAGAGAGAAAGGTTTAAGGTGAGAGGAAGCAGTACGAGTGGGGGTCTGTACAGGAGCTGGTTCTGCGATGAGCGGAGAGTACAGGCAGGAACATATGGGGAGACTAGAGAGGAAATATAAGATGGAGCAGCAGAGCAAAGGGATTTAAAAGTTAGGAGAGGAATTTTGTATGTAATGCACTGTTTAAGGGGGAACCAGTTTGTTGTCTGGTACAGGGGAGATTTGGGATCCAGTTTATTAGAGCGAAACAATATGTGTTGCAGTTATTTATAGACTGAAGGGGAGAGAGGTGGGATGCAAGAAGAACAAAAAGTAGTAGGTTTCAATAGTCCAGGCATGATAGGATGAGAGCATGCATAAGCATAGCGGTGGTCGGGAGAGAAAGGAACCTGCAGATTTTGGCTATATTGCAAAGAAAGAAGCGGCAGGTTTTCGCAACATAGTTAATGTTGTTAGAAAAGTAGAGAGAGTAGTCAATAATTACCCCTAAGGCAGCGTGCCGATTAGATAGGGAAAATGGGGGTATTGTCAACAGAGATGGAGAAAGATGGGACAGGACCAGGTTTAGGTCGGAAAACGATCAGTTCAGTTTTAGAAAGATTTAATTTGAGGTGGCGTTGAGACATCCAGGAGGAGATGGCAAGGAGGCAGTCGGAGACACTTGATTGGACGTCAGGAGTTATAGCGTGGGGGTGGACAAGTAGATTTGTGTATCGTCTGCATATAAATGATATTTGAAGCCAAAAGAGGTAATAACATCTCCCAAGGAAATAGTGTAGAGGGAGAACAATAAGGGTCCAAGAACAGACCCCTGCGTTACCCCCACACCAAGAGGAACTGGAGAAGAGGTATTGCTAACATAAGATACAGAGTAAGTTCTGTTAGAGAGATAGGATAGAAAAGATCAGCAAGTTGTGGATCCCAAATAGGTAAATTTATGAGGTGCTCCCCCTGAGGCCTGTGCCACGTCAGGTAAGGTTCAAATCAATATAAAGTATGCAGGGAGGCACACTCGAATAAAGTTCATATCAAACTTGTATTTATTAGGTGCTCAACATACAGGCCAGATACACACAACGTTTCGGGGGGTCCAACCCCCTTCCTCAGGTGCCATCCTGGCATAGAAACCAGGATGCCACTTCATTCCGAATGTCCAAAGAGTGAAGTATACGCATAAGGAGGGAATGATTGACTGTGTTGAAAGCAGAGGAAAATTCAAGGAGGATAAGAATAGAAAAGTGAATATTGGCCTTTGCAACCTGCAGATCATTAAAAGGCATGTCCACCCTTTATAAAAACTTTTTATACAATGTAGGGGATAGCCTCCCACCCCCAACCGCACAACTTCAAAATCACTCATTACTTACACCTCCTCGATCCTCTGCTGTTCTGGTCCGGCTCCCATGCCCACTGGATCTGCAAGCAGGGGGGCGGATCGGCAGCGGCGGCTGTGATTGGCTGAGAGGCAGCCAATCACAGCCATGGCTGCCATTAATGAAAACGGCGATGGAACGAGGAGGTGTAAGTAAAGAAGGGAAGCGATATTTAAGTAATAAATATAGCAGTTGGGGGTGGGAGGGTATCCCCTGCATTGTGGCACAAACTTTTAGAGCTACATAACTGCCAGCCACAGAGGTAATGGGAGGGAGAGGGGGAAAGGGCTCTACTGAGCATGCCTCATACCTTGATGAGGTTAGCCAAGCTACAGGAACAGGATGAGGCACTGACAGCTCCTACCCAGCAGTTTCCTGAACTTTGAAGAGACATAACAGGAGAACCACAAGGAGCAGGGATGTACGGTAAGGATTTTTTTTTTACAGTGGGGCCAGTAGTTGGTAACATTTTGGGGGGTGGACATGCTCTTTAACAACCTTACACAGGGCCATCTCCGTGGAATGCCCAGGACGGAATCCAAATTGCAAAGGATCCAATCCAATAGGTTATGAGCATGAAGGTAGTTATTGATACGGGAGAAGACTAATCGTTCTAGCAGTTTAGAGGCTATCGATAAGAGAGAGACCGGGCGGTAATTGGCTAAACAAAGAGGGATCCAGCGAGGGCTTTTTTAGTATGGGCTTAACATGGGCATGCTTAAAGACAGAAGGGAAAATTACAGATGTAAGGGAGGCATTGAATATGTGGGTGAGTATAGGGGTAATAACATGATTACAGGGCTTCAGTAATACAGAGGGCATGGCATCAAGAGGACAGGTCATGAGCGGACAAGCTAGAAGGAGGCAAGAAACTTCTGAATGGGTCACAGGAGCAAAAGATCCAAGAAAAGCTGAGGGAGGAGAGGGCAACATAATCTGAGAGTCATCCCTAGGACCAGATATCTGCACGCGGATGGACTCTACTTTATGCTGAAAGTAATGCACAAAGTCGTGGGGAGAGTGTGGAGAAAGGAGAGGGTCAGCGGGAGAGGGGGCAGAAGGGAGTTGAAGATGGAGAACAGGCGACATGGGTTAGATTTGTTGTTATTTATAAGTTTCCGGTAATAGTTCTGTTCTGCCAGCAGGAGCCCAGAGCTGGGACATTGCAGCATGAACTTTGTAATAGAGAAAGTCAGCCTTTGTACGGGACTTTCTCCATGCACGTTCAGCAGCACGCGCGCACCTGCATATAAAGCGGGAAGTGGGGTTGAGCCACGGACGAGGATTAGAGTAATGTGTAAATAGTGCTTTTTTTTCTTATGTTGTTTGAGTGATGTTCCCATCTGGCTCTTTTTTTTTTTTTGCAAAAAAAGAACGGGTTAAGCAGTTCTTTGGATGCCGTGGGAACGTTGGAATGTGAGTACCTTTAAGGTGCCCATACACTACTAAAGGTGCCCATATACTACTTACATAGATTGGACATTTGTTTGTCTAATGTCTAAGTAGTTTATGGGCAGAAAAAAATGGGATAGGTGGTTCTTAGATAGACTGAACTTTTGTCTGTCCAATGTCTAAACGTGCCCAAACCTTCTTTGTGACCCACAAACAATTGCAAAACGAATGGGCCATGTAGGACCTCGTATGTCGCTTGTGAAGAAAAGATCAGGAAAGGAGGTTCCTGCAGAATTGATTATCGCTGGATCGATTGTCAGGCTTATGTATGGGCACCTTAAGAACCGCCTATCACGTTTTTTATGCAATCAATTTGAGATCACAAAATGAATGGGCCAGATGGGATTATCTCAAGATGAAAAATGCTGCTTGCAAAATGTGGTCTTTAAACATTAGATAGATATCTCTAATATTGGTCGGCCAATAGTTCAGTGTATCGGCATAGGTTTTTTGCATGGGCATGGGTTTTTTGCCGTCTGTGACCAAACTTTTGTCCAGAACGGATGAATGGGAGTTTGGACCTGTCTGTAAACCACGGCCGATTGTGTGGTCCTCTATGACGCTGTTGAGAAAGTCCGTGGTTCGGACGAAACGCATTCGGCGTTCATCTCTTCGGTTGGCTAGCGGGTGTCCCCTCACGTGCCAGACCCCCTGACTGTGTCTGATATGGCAGCACTTCTAGACAGATAAGTCTGTACTGAATTTAGACTGGTTCTTGACTGCAAGACATTGTGGGGTGAGGGCTCTTTGATACTTGTGCACTTTTCACTTTAGTAATATATTGAGTGGGATACCTTTATGTTATTTGGTTTTAAGATTTTAACTTTACGTCTGTTTGTATCTTTGTACCCCATTTTTGACCTTTTAAGGTCTCCCAAATAAAGGGTTTTTTATACATATTTAGCATCTTTTGAGTGCGGTATGCTCTTTTCTCTGTTCCCTGACCACACGCTCGGTCACAGCAAACTGGTCGGGACAAAGCATCTGCCCATGTGTACCTGACTTCAGTCTTTGTACATTAAAGTCTGTTTTACCTATTTGATATCTGCCCCTGTTTAGCATTAAAGGACAGCTAAAGCCTCTGAATATATATCAGAAGGCAGAGCACCTTGTCATAAAAGCAGTGATGTGTCTTACCTCTCATTTTGTTATGGTTGCTGGGAAATTTACTTTGCTATCATGGGGATTGTATTTCATTTTCCAGAATTCCAGAGGACCACTTAAAAGTTCTCTCAATATCGCTCTTTTTCAGTGTTGCCATTTTCTGCTCCTGTATTTACAAAAAAAAAAAAAAAAAGTCAATCTTTGCTGATTGGTTGCTTGGAAATACTTATATCCATATTCTTGCCCTCACCCCTTATCTCTGTTTCTGAGATATGAGCTGATCCCTTATATATCACACACTTTAGACCGTATCACATAGCTAATGGATTAAAGGGCATGTCCACCCCCAAAACTAGAATTTAGCCCACTACTGGCTCCACTCTGTAGTGTAATAAAATCCTTACCGTACATCCCAGCTCCAAATGGCTGCCATGCTATGCCCCTCCAAAGTCCCAAAAACGGGCCACCAGGAGCCTGGCAGAGTCTGCCTCCTGTCTCTCCTCCGGGAGAATTTTGTCATGTGCACTGCAGCCCTCCCTCCCTCTTCCAACCGCTATATTAGTTTTTACAGAAACTCCCCCGAACTCTAGTTACCTTACCTTTCTCCTCCAACATCAGTGATTGGCTGCCTCTCAGCCAATCATGGACGCGGCTGCCGGTCCGGTTTCATGCAAGCAGAGGGCCGGGACAGTACGCCAGGAAAGAGAGAAGGTAAGTAATGATCGGGGGAGTTTCTGCTAAAATTATTATAGTGGTTGGGGCTGGGGGAGGATGCCCTAAACTATATCAAAATCAAGAAAAAGGGGTGGACACTGAAACAAACCACTTGTTCCTTTCCTGCCTATAGACCTGATCACATAGCTATTGGATTAAAAATAAAGGGCATGTCCACCCCTCTTACAAAAATTTAGTATGTGACAGAACACCTCCCAAACACTAGGTTCCGTTTAACTCACATTTAGCAAAGATGCTCCCAGGCTGTGTAAGGAACCTTACAGAAAACAGATTCAGCGCCATGGCTCCCAGCTACGTTTTGGTAACAGCCATCAATCACATAGCTAATCGATTAATATTAACACTGAAACAAACCACTTGTTCCTTTCTGGTCAATAGACCTAAGCACATAGCTAATCAAATGATTTAACACTGAAAAAAAAACACTTGTCCCTTTACTGTCTAGACCTGATCACATACGGTAGCTAATCGATTAATATTAATACTGAAACAAATAACTTGTTGCTTTCCTGTATAAAGACCAGATCACATACGGTAGCTAATGGATTAATATTAATACTGAAACAAACCACTTGTTTCTTTTCTGTGTATAGACTTGATAATGTAGCTAATCGATTAATATTAACACTGAAACAAACCCACTTGTTTCTCTTCTGTCTATAGATCTGATCACATTACTAATCAGTTAATTTTAACACTGAAACAAACCTCTTGTCCCTTTTCTGTCTATAGACTTGATCACGTAGCTAATCATTTAATTTTAATACTGAAACAAACAACTTGTTCCTTTACTGTCTATAGATTTGATAACGTAGATTATCTATTAGTATTAACACTGAAACAAACCACTTGTTCCTTTACTGTCTATAGACTTGATAAAGTAACTTATCCATTAATTTTAATACTGAAACAAACCACTTGTTCCTTTACTGTCTATAGACTTGATAACGTAGCTTATCGATTAATTTTAATACTGAAACAAACCACTTGTTCCTTTCCTGTGTATAGACTTGACCACGTAGCTAATCGATTAATAATTGCAGCACACAATTGTGGATGAGCATGGTGTACCTGTTTTGAGAATGAGGCAACAATTATGTAATGTGTATTTCACAGATTACTAAATCAATAGTCAGATTATTGCTAGTAAATTCTGTGTTGACTCATTGGGACTGATAATGATTGACTAGTGAATTACCGTATGGTAAGATATTACCTGCTGTCAATACGTGAGCCCTGTTATACAACCTCTCTCTTCAGTACAACAGTTTAACTTTAGACTTACCAAGCAGCCTTTTGAGGATTCCTTCTGAGATCTAAAACATTTTAATAAGTGTAATAAATGGGCTTTACAACTGCCATAGGTTGGAAAACTTAACTTGCCTGGGTTTTGTTGGCTATTGGATTTGAAACTTGATAATAAGTCTTTCACTAAAGTAAATATAGGGTATCCATAAGCACCCTCTCTGCATCCTTGTTAAACTGATAATGTATTCTTAAAATACTTACTTTTTTACTTAAATGCTATTGGGAACCACACATTTTGTTAGAGAAATATGTGTCTGTTTCCCAGTTTTGTTTCTTTAATCACATATAACAGCTTTATTTGACTTTAAACATTCATTTATGTGCTGTAGAATAGGGCCAAGATAGGACAATACATAATCATAATTCATCACAATCTCCTTATCTTAAACAGACATGCTATCCAATATAATTTCTCCTCAAAATAAGGTCACAATGACTTCCTTTTTTATTTGCTTTTCTTATTATTAAAGGTTGCCACTCCTGAATTAGAAATCTAACATATTAGTGGCCCTATCAATAGTTAGAAAGTAATGTACTAAACTGCAGCTGAAATAGGACACATGTTTCTTGACCATATGTTTGAATAAATCATAAGCGTAAATGTATGTACAGTGTGTACTGTATTTCTCATGGTTTGTCTTTCCTTTAAAACACTGATATTTTACTGCATGTTCCATCTTACTGTTGGCACTGACCTGGGCAGTATTCTTCCATTAGAAAAATGCCCTTAGCATCACATAGCAGCATCACATAGCAGTCTGTTAATAACTTGTATATGTAAAAAGGTTATCCAGGAGCTGACACAATTTTTTTTTTGCAGCAGGGAGACTTATGAGCAATCTTTTTCAATAGTTTTTTGCTGAACATGTCTGTAACTTTCAAGGATTTTGTATATTTCCATAGGCAGTAATGATTGTTTAACTTAACAGTCAGGAAGATTGGCTTGTGGTTGTCTCCTGTGTACCAGCCCTAACTTTCAAATTTAATTATATTGCACAGATAGAATGTTAATATTTAGGAATATAAACTTGTTGGAAACAGCTTTTAGTTTAAATTAGATAAAAACCTAGGACTTGTTACTTGCCCTTTTTATTTGTTGCATAGTCATTGTATTTATATATAGGGCTGACTAATCCTACAGTGAGTTTCTATTGATATTATTACTATTAAGGTTCCATGGCTGGTTTTGTACACAAGCTTTAATAAAAGAGATTAGTAACACCAGTCTCCAGCGTGCGTGCAGGGCTGCACGATGCAAGAGATGAATTTTGCTATGGGCTTAGCCAGAAGTATGCAGACAGATTAATTCCCCTCCTCCCTCTCTCCTCCATTGGATTTGCTGTGTGGGAATATTCCATGACAGACCACAGCACAGGGGACGCAAGGACAAATAATGTGAACCAAATATAAAGATTCGGAATCATTTAAACTTTACCAGCTAGAAAATAATTCTAGCGTTAATAGGCTCTATCTAAAAAAACAGGTCAAATAGAAAGGCAAGCGATACACTATTTGATTCTAGTAAACCTAGCGAGTGCACGCTGGTAAATAAAAATAGATTTCAGCCTTTACTTCTCTTTGGGAACACCAGTGTGCTGATACAGAATTCAGTATAGCTAAGTGTGCCTCAATCTGAAAAGGTTTGAGAATATTGAACCTATAAAGACAAAAGCCTTCGCAAGACACCACATTAAATTCATTTGATATCAAACTGTACTTAACTGTGCCGAGGCATGAAAAGGCCACGCTGTCAGACACTTTATGGAAAGTAACTGGATTAGTAGATGATTTAGAAAAGGTCAAACTACCCAATAAATTCACAGATCAGCTGAATGTGCGAAACCCCGGACAAATCTCTTTAAACCGGCCATAAAGTGTTTACTGATCCCATAAAAGATCTTTGGTAAATTATGATGAGATTACTACTATTTTATCCATGGCTTAAATCATTACATTTGATTGCAAGTAGAATTTTCTTTATAAATCATGTGATTCTAACCAGATTAGTAATGTTAGGAATGGAAACACTATCCGCTTGTGTAGGGTCAGTATTAACTGATCTGAAGATAGTTCAGGACGAGGTGAGTGTGGGTTTATAGAGTCACAGGCGCCATTTTAACCCAATTCCTTTAACATTTGGAGGTTAATCAGTGGTTGTGTTTAAACTGCCTGTTTATATAATTGTTACTCAAATTCTTGTTTAATAGAAAAAGCACAGTGCTTTACTGAATCCCCCATGCCCCACCTTTTAGTGTTCCTTTAATACAATTGTATTGTTGGGCTTGGTATTGGATCTTTCTTCTGTTTAGTTTACATTCATCCGCTGAACTGAAAACAAAGCTGCATTGATAGATAGTGTATGGGTGGAACTGGGAAATAACTGTGCACTGTAAACTGACTCTGGGTGCCACAATAAGGAGCCTTTTCAGGAAAATAACATGTGCGAGGTGATGAAAAAATGAGTATAGATATGCTGCTGTGTGCATTCCTTACTTTACATCAATACGTCTGAATCATGTGTTCATGACAAGCATCACTGGTTCTTAATATAAAACATCAATATATAGCTAGTATGAAGAGACCACTTCCCTGCCAAAAGGAAGATTGCATCTGTTTAATCCAGCGACCTTATAGAATCACGATATTTAGGGGCATATATGTGCAGGGGGGAACAAGAAATCATAGGAAAACTATAATGGGGCCACCTCCTGGCATTCACTTAAGGGCAGCTACCAAGGGAGCATTGTGTTTGAGCAAGGGAGAGTAGTGGTGCTCCGCTGGTAGTTAAGCCTCTGCATGTGAGCAAGGAAGGAACCCTTTAACTTGGCAAAATAACTACCCACATTTACAGATATTTAACTAGTTCTACAATGGTTCCCTGGCACATCTCCTGGTGTAACCTACATTAATAGATGTGGTGTTGACATAACATATATATTATAACCAGTATTATATATATATATATATATATATATATATATATATATATATATATATTTATATTTTCAGTTGATTTTTTTTTAAAAAAAGCTTTTTTTAAACTTTTAAGCCGAAGCACCAAAATGCAAAATGATTTTCTTGTTCTGATTAGTGTCTGGTGGCTATGTGGCTGATCACACTTTAGTTTAGTCTGTTGAATAAACATAGTAAATCCAGGCATATTTTGTATTCAGTGAAGCTTTAGATAGTACACAGTCAAGCTTCAGAATACTATCTAAATACATTTTATTACTGTATAGACAGAAGATTCATCATTTTAGTTCCACACACCATGAGGGTGTTGCTCGTACACAGAAAGCAATTAGTAGTTTATAGTTCATAAGAGTTCATAATGTTTCCTGCCTGTCCGTGTCTTCCTACTGCTCTGTTCTATATAAATGTTCCTGCTCTCCCTGTGTTACACTGTTCTGCGTATGTAATGGATAGTGACACAGCAATGCAAGTCTTTCACCAAACATTATTCTCTGTTTTCTTATTCTGTTCCTTCCTGCTGGCCTGTATGAGGTCACTTTCCTTCTTTTCCTCTAAAGCAATAATAAATCTCAGGTCTTTGACATTTCACTAGTACTTTAAATGTAACTGGAAATTAAGTATTTCCTAAAACATTTAATGCATTGCCAGCCTTGTCAAAGCAACTTTTCATTTGTCTTACCCATTAGCTTGTTTATGTTTTTCCAGTGATGTTGATTCCTTTGATCATTATGTTGACCCAACGTTGTATAAATGTTATTGTAGACCGAATACTTCATATATTAAGGAGAATTGTCAGTGGCAATGACTATGGGAGGAGCCAGAAGGAAGTCGGATTCTGCATGAGTATAACTATATTCTCCTTTAATAGTAAACTGCATAAAATTTTCTTACATTAACACTTTAGCTTCCTTATAAGGTGGTGTTATGTAAAGTGTTTATTTTACTTTTTTTATGGTAAATTTTACTTTTAAGTAGGTGAATTCATCTTTCATTTTAATGGAAATTCACCTGCAACGGGTGATATAAAAATAATGTCCCTTATTTTGACTTTCTTTCTGCTGGTGTAAAGAAGGACAACTGAGCAGAAGTGGTAACGTTCTGTTTAGGAAGGTTAGAAATTCCTAGGTAACCTAGGAAGATTTACTAGGACAGTCGGTGCTATTTATATTCAGTGGGTTGAGCTGTTTTTTAGGACAGAGGAGCACTGCTAATGAATATTGCAGACAACCTCAATTTGACGTTCCCATTGTTTAAATCAGGGGCGTTGAACCTGTGGCCCTCCAGATATTTTGGAAACTGCAACTCCCAGCATGCCCCCTCACCATTGAAAAAGGAAATGTGCCTAGCAAATGTTTTCTCCCCTATTGTTTGTTTAACCTTTACTACTAGAGGATCTGCATTGTGAATCACTTCAGCAGAAAATATACCTTTTGTGTTGTCGGCAAATGGGTGGTGCAAAGAGACAATATAGTGTATGGTGGGGCTATACAAAGTTTAGTACATAAAACACAACTGAAGTGAATTATTTAAAGGAATACAACATTATAAAGTTTATCATTCTTCCCAGTAGACAAAGCACATGGTGTCTGCCTCTTCCCCTTGTTGTACAGCCTGGGCATGTTCAGTTTGCTTCACCCAATCAGCTTTTAAAGTAATGGGATCAGGTTGTATTTTTTTTTTTATAGTCCAGTTATTTGGAAGTAATACATCATAAAGGTCCTTTCACCAAATCATTGCCATGATTCCATCCATCGTTAAAGGAGAACTAATGGAAAAATGTTACCTTTTTGATAAGATACAACAGAAGTCAGACACTCCTACTTATGCCTTAAACTTGCCAATTGTTAACTTCTTTAAGGTAATTTCTACCGTTTCAACAAAAAAATGGTTATTTGTCAGTTACCTGCCTCCAACCTCAACAGATATGTTAACCACTTCATTAGATGTTCTCCTAACTAGATATTTAAAGGACAAATATACTGTAAAAATGTACTTTTGAAAAATGAAAAGAACCTTGGCTAGGTAAGTAGGACAGATTACTCCTGCCTCTCAATATATTTCCCTTGAGGAGCTACAGCACATACAGCTTTCATCTGCCAGGTTAGTGCCCTGTGCCTTCCTTTATTAAAGATAGTGCTGAAGTACTCAGGAAGCCTGGCTGAAGCAGTTTTCTTTGTGCTGCCGCTCCTTTATAGCAATTATATTGGGAGGTAGAAAGTACCAATTTCTGCAGCCCTGGCCCAGGTACTTTTCATTTTAACTGTTTCTGAAAAAAAATTAGACACCCTATAGTTATCCTTTAAGGATAATTATTGACCCTATTCTGAAAGGGGAAGCTAGCTCATCTCACGATGCAGCCAATCAAGACTCTGACTGCTGACATCATAGCCAATGATTGACTGTTCTTTCCCCTCTTGTCTTCTCTGTACATGCTCAAGCTTCTAAAACACTCATAGAGCAGGGGAAAGGAGGCAGCTACATGTGGCAGAAAGGAAGATAAAGACAATACTTTTAAATAAATATATGGATAGAAATGCATATAAGAAAGTGCTGAAAGGGCAAGATACGGTAACTAAAAAGTGAATTATTTGTTTTAATATCCCTTTGTAGGTAATATAGAGTGAGTCATACACGGTCTGTCTGTCTGTCTATTTCAGGGGTGCCCAACCATGTTTTTGAAAACTCCTAGCATTTTCTGGCTGCTCTCCAAGGTTGTGGGATGTGGAGAGTTGTAGTTTTCAAACCTACAGAGGGCGTCGGGTCTGACATTTTACTGTTCTATCTATTTAACCTGTCCGTCTGTCTCTTTTCCTCTTCCATTCTCATACCAGTCACCAGTATATATATATATATATGTAATTTGAAGCTAAATATTTGCCCGTGTGTGTCACATGCAGTCATCAAATCCCAATGTTAATAGTTCATTTCCTTATAGTTCTCATTCTAGTCTGTGTTAGTCAGATGTTATGAGACTGACATTGGTCTGAGTAACAGGTGCTCTTTAAAGTTTCTCATTGTGACAGAGTTAGTTGCCTGGCTGGATCTGTTGTCAAACAGAGCTTGACTCCTTTAAGATGAGAAGACATCTCTGATGTATCACTTAATCCGTATTCTACTGGTTGGCTGCTTATCTACACCAAGCAGATCTTCACACTTCTGTTTTGTTTGATTACATTGGGATCGTTCACATTTTTTTTTCACTATGGCTAATGTGTGGTGGACTTCTGACCAAATAGGTTCCTGGGTGGAGCTACAGATGAACGGCAATGGGAACAATAATGAGAGCCACAGAAGTGGAGGCCTGGAACATGTCCCTTCCTCCTCCTCAATCCACAATGGAGATATGGAGAAGATCCTGTTGGATGCACAGCATGAGTCTGGGCAGAGCAGTTCCAGAAGCAGCTCTCATTGTGACAGGTAATAGACCTATAAAGCTCATGTGCACAGTTTTCTGATACACCTCTATAGCTACGTACACAAATTGGATAATAGTCACTTGGACAATCCCTGTATATGTTATGTTCTGTGGGGAAGAGTGAGCGACTAGGAGACCCCTATGGCATCAGAAAATAAAAAAATTGATATATTGGGGTAGTCAGTAGACACATTAGATTCTCAGAGAAACAAGGTAGGTACAGACAAGGCACAAGAAGCCCCGTTTCCTCTCTTAATTATAATGTTTACTATATGCTTGTGAAGGTTCTCATTCATCCAGGTCATGGTATATCTGTTGTATTCAATTAGATCAACTGGACTTGAAATGTAGTTCTGGGCTTAACATGGGCATGCTTAAAGACGGAAGGGAAAATTCCAGATGTAAGGGAGGCATTGAATATGTGTGTGAGTATAGGGGTAAGCACATGATTACAGTGCTTCAGAAATACAGAGGGCATGGGATCAAGAGGACAGGTCGTGGGCGGACATGATAAAAGCAGGTGAGAGACTTTTGAATGGGTCACAGGAGAAAACGATCTAAGAATAGCTTACGTTGGAGAGGGCAACATAATCTGAGAGTTTTGACTGATTTTGATGAAAAAATGGATGAAAAAAGTGACGGACAAAATAAAAAATTTGAGCCAACTGGACTCATCATACCTGGTAGTCAGATGGGCTGAAATATCAACCCATGTGTACCTAAACCTAAACAATACTTTCCATTGGTGGTACACAAGCCGCCTCCTCAACTTGTATACCAGCAGTCTTAAGCTGGGTACACACCTGAAGATTCTTTGTCCTGACCGACCTGTTGGCCAGTTCAAAGGACTGTCAGTCGCGCCAAAAGTAGCCGTGACCGAGTGTGTGATCCATAGAGGACTGTGGGAATGGCTGTTGTTTTCACCTGTACGTCCGATTTAGATGAACGAATGGTCATCGGTCGGTCACGGATGTTCAAAGGAAAAGTAGAGGAGCACACTACTTAAAGTAATGGATTCAATTTATTAATTGTAAAACAAACATACGTTTCGGGACTCAAGGTCCCTTCCTCAGGTATATATACCAACAGCAGTGTGCTGGATCGGTGTGCAAAGGAACCATCCAATATTTTGGTCCATTCGACTGATACACTAAAATGATGGTTGGTCGGGCTGAAATATTGGATGGGATTGGACCAGACCTACAGGGATAAATACATCTGCAATATTGCAAGAATTAAAATGCTATAGGTGGGACCTTCCTACTTAATGACTTCAGAACTGGGCCTGGACTTTTTTGTTCTGTGTGATAAATATTCCAAATTTATCATACTAGTAAACACATTTAAGAGAACGCAACTGATGAAAACATGGCATTCCTCACCAATCAATTTGATTTGGTTGATTAGATACATGCAAGGAAAGTGCACATTTATAATCAAACTATAGAAAGTCCCATCTGCATATCTTAAACTTAAAGGGTATGTCCACCCTTAATTCTATTTTTTAATATAGCCTAAAGGGGAGGTGATCCGTTCCTGATTTTAAAATCTATGGCCGTTATGGGGATGGGGAAATCCCCTCCGGTAATGACCGAACGGCCAAGTTTGGATCCCGGACACCGGTATCATCCCGGTTTAGAGGATGGTAACCATGTGTTAAGGTCCTTAGTAGACTTACTACGTAGTCTGTACGTACCAATAGTACATATAGATCACTATAATGTTGCTGGTTACCAGATAGGTAGGATGTTAAGGATAGATTATCATATATAGATATATAGATACCAATATACTGTGCTGGTTACCAGATAGGTGGATGTAAGGTAGATTTATAATATATAGATATTAGATATCATATACTGTGCTGGTTACCAGATAGGTAGGATGTGAAGGGTAGATTTACATATATAGATATATAGATACCATATACTGTGTGGTTACCAGGATAGTAGGATGTAAGGGTAGATTTATCATATATAGATATATAGATATTATATACTGTGCTGGTACCAGATAGGTAGGAGTGTAAGGGTAGTTTATTCATATATAGATATATAGATACCATTAACGTGCTGGTTACCAGAGGGTAGGATGTAAGGGTAGATTTATCATATATAGATACCATATTGTGTGCTGGTTACCAGAAAGGTATGATGTAAGGGTAGATTATCATATATAGATATATAGATACCATATACTGTGCTGTTACCAGAAAGGTATGATGTAAGGGTTAGATTTATATATATAGATATATAGTACCATATACTGTGTGGTTACAGAAAGGATGATGTAAGGGTAGATTGAAACCTGGACTAATTGAGGTTTCTAACATAGAGAGAGGGGAACAGGAATTCCAGAGGAGTGGGAGCACAAGAGAGAAAGGTTAAGGCGAGAGGAAAGAGTACGAGTGGGGGGTTGTAAAGGAGCTGTTCGCAGAGCGGAGGGTACGGGCGGAAAATGGGGAGACTAGAGAGGAAATATAAGGGGAGCAGCAGAGTATAGGGATTTAAATGTCAGGAGAAAGGTTGTATACAATGCGCTGTTTTAACGGGGAGCCAGGTTGTTGTTCGGTACAGAGGGAGATTTGGATCGGTTTATTAGAGAGCAAAAACAATACGTGTGGCAGAGTTAAGATACATGAAGGGGGAGAGAGGTGGGGTAAGCCAGGAAGCCAGAAAGTAGTAGGTTGCAATAGTCCAGGCACGATAAAGATGAGAGCATGGATAAGCATAGCGGCGGTCGGTGAGGGAGACAAAGGAATCTGCAGATTGGCTATATTGCGAAGGAAGAAGCGGCAGGTTTTCGCAACATAGTTAATGTGGTTAGATAAGGAGAGACAGGAAGTTAATAATTACCCTAGGCAGCGAGCAGATTGGATAGGGAAGGAAAATGGGTTTGTCAACAGAGAATGGAGAAAGATGGGACAGGACAGGTTTAGGTGAAAACGATCAGTTAGTTTTAGAAAGTTTAATTGAGTAGCGGGTGTTGAGGCATCCAGGAGGAGATGGCATGGAGGCAGTCGGAGACACATGATTGGATGTCAGGAGTAGCGTTAGAGGTGGACAAGTAGATTTGTGTATCGTCTGCATATAAATGATATTTGAAGCCAAAGATGGGGTAATAACATTCCCAAGAAATAGTGTAGAGGGAGAACAATAAGGGTCCAAGAAAGATCCCTGCAGGACCCCCACACCAAGAGAACCAGAGAAGAGGTATTTCCAGCCATAGATACAGGGTAAGTTCTGTCAGAGAGGATAGGATAGAAACCAGGATGCCACTTCATCGAAGGCCAAAGAGTGAAGTATCCGCATAAGGAGGGATGATCGACGTGTCAAAAGCAGAGGAGAGGTCAAGGAGGATAACGAATAGAAAAGTTACATTGGCCTTTGCAACCTGCAGAAATTTATAACCTTACACACAGCCGTCTCGGTGGAATGCGCAGGACGGAATCCAAATCGCAAAGGATCCAATAGGTTATGAGCATGAAGGTAGTTGTGATACGGGGAAGACTCTAACGGAGAGGGGTCAGCGAGGGCTTTTAGTATGGGCTTAACATGGGCATGGTTAAAGACGGAAGGGAAAATTCCATGTAAGGGAGGCATTGAATATGTGTGTGGAGTATAGGGGTAGCACATGTTACAGTGCTTTAGAAATACAGAGGGCATGGGATCCAGAGGACAGGTCTGGGCGGACATGATAAAAGCAGGTGAGAGACTTCTGAATGGGTCACAGGAGAAAACGGTCCAAGAATAGCTTAGTTGGAGAGGGCAACATAATCTGAGAGTTTTGACTGATTTTGATGAAAAAATGGATGAAAAAAGTGACGGCAAAAATAAAAAATTTGAGCCAACTAGACTCATCATACCTGGTAGTCAGATGGGCTAAATATCAACCCATGTGTACCTAAACCTAAACAATACTTTCATTGGTGGTACACAAGCCGCCTCCTCAACTTGTATACCAGCAATCTTAAGCTGGGTACACACCTGAAGATTCTTTGTTCTGACCGACCTGTTGGCAGTTCAAGGACTGTAGTCGCGCCAAAAGTAGCCGTGACCGAGTGTGTGTGTGATCCATAGAGGACTGTGGAATGGCTGTTGTTTTCACCTGTACGTCCGATTTAGATGAACGAATGGTCACGGTCGGTCAGGATGTTCAAAGGAAAAAGTAGAGGAGCACACTACTTAAAGTAATGGATTCAATTTATTAATTGTAAACAAAACATATGTTTCGGGACTAAGGTCCCTTCCGGTATATATACCAACAGCAGTGTGCTGGATCGGTGTGCAAAGGAACCATCCAATATTTTGGTCCATTCGACTGATACACTAAAATGATGGTTGGTCGGGCTGAAATATTGGATGGGATGGACCAGACCTACAGGGATATAAACACTCTGCAATATTGCAAGAATAAAATGCTATAGGTGGGACCTTCCTACTAATGACTTCAGAACTGGGCCTGGACTTTGTTCTGTGTGATAAATATTCCAAATTTATACTAGTAAACACATTTAAAGGACCTGTAAACCCCCCTTAAGCCCCACAAATAACTATGTCCCATTCGTTTCTATTATTCACAGGGAGGTGAGAACGCTATTCTCACCTCCCTGTGAATAATAGGACGATGGGGGACCTGGAATTACTTACACGCCGCTCCACTCGCAGCCGCTCCTGCACGGAAAGCCGCTCTGTCCCGACCACGCGCCCTATCTTATGCGCGATGCGCGCCAATTCAAAAGATAGGGGCCCGCGATCGGGACAGAACAGCTGTTCTGTGCAGGACGGCTGCGAGTGGAGCGGCAGGTAAGGTAAGTTCCAGGTCCCCGACGTCTCATTTTCACAGGGAGGTGAGAATAAGCGTTCTCACCTCCCTGTGAATAATAGAACCGAATGGGACATAGTTATTTTCGGGGTTTAGTGTTCCTTTAAGAGAACGCAACTGATGAAAACATTGGCCTTCCTCACCAATCAATTTGATTTGGTTGATTAGATACATGCAAGGAAAGTGCACATTTATATCAAACTATAGAAAGTCCCATCTGCATATCTTAAACTTAAAGGGTATGTCCACCCTTAATTCTATTTTTAATATAGCCTTCCCCCTGGTCCCCCAGCCCCAACCGCATGATTTTTTTTTAGAAAGTGCCCCAAACTTTTACTTACCATCCTCTTTCCTTCCGCCGCTGCCGGCCCTCTGCTTGCGAGAATGCAAGCAGAGGGGCGGGACCGGCAGTCGGTCTGTGATGGCTGAGCGGCAGCCAATCACGGACGCGGCTGCTGGTCATTCAGTGCAGCGGAGGAAAGAGGGGAGGTAAGTAAGAGTTTGGGAGCTTTCTAAAATAAAAATCAGCGGTTGGGGCTGGGGGAGACAGGGGATTACTATATTAAAGGGATTATTGCTGGGAGGGGGAGGGAGGGGGAGAAGGGCTGCAGTACGCATGCCAAACTTCTCCCGGAGGCCAGGTAGGAGGCAGAATCCTATATGGACTCTGCTATCCTCCTGGTGGGCAGTTTTTGGGACTTTGGGGGGGGACTACAGGAGAACCATATGGAACTGGGATGTGAGGTAAGGATTACACTACACTACATGATGGGGCCAGTAGTTGGGGGGATTATAGTTTTGGGGGTGGACATGCCCTTTAAGCTTGCTTAAAATCATGTCCACCCCCAAAATGAAAACCTATACTAACCTTTCCCCCCCAAATTCAGGGGGTTGGGTGTTTTTCACTTTCAAAGGACAATCTGAGCATGTCATTGGAAAATATCACTCCTCATCTTGCAGTCTCCCCATTGAAAGTGATTGTCAATCACTTTATCTGCTTGCCAATCTTAGAAGTGGGGACTGGGGGTCAGGTTTATAAATAGAGATTTTCCATTCAGGTACAGGATCATGCAGAGAGGTTAGAGTATGCTTGATTTAATTGAAATAAAATAAAAATTAAACATTTTTCATCATCATTGATGATCCGACCTAGCAGGCCTCAGGTGCGCAGTGTCGGGCCAGCATCAGCATGTCTGTACTCTAGTGAAAATTGTGTTGGGGGGACTTAAGCTGATGGGATAAGTGGCGAGGGTGGACATTCCCTTTTGAATAGAAAAAATGGTCAGTTGCCAGTTATCTTTATTACCTGCATTAATAACTAGATTTTTAAGAAAAATTATTATCCCCATTCTGGTAGAGTGGGGGCCCCCAAAAGCTGGCCCCTAAAGGGGAGGTGATCCGTTCCTGATTTTAAAATCTATGGCCGTTATGGGGATGGGGGAAATCCCCTCCGGTAATGACCGAACGGCCAAGTTTGGGATCCCAGACACGGTATCATCCCGGTTTAGAGGATGGTAACCATGTGTTAGGTCCTTAGTAGGACTTACTACGTAGTCTGTACGTACCAATAGTACATATAGATATTATATGTTGCTGGTTACCAGATAGGTAGGATGTTAGGATAGTTATCATATATAGATATATAGATACCATATACTGTGCTGGTTACCAGATAGGTGGATGTAAGGTAGATTTATACATATATAGATATAAGATATCATATACTGTGCTGGTTACCAGATAGGTAGGATGTAAAGGGTAGATTTATCATATATAGATATATAGATACCATATACTGTGCTGGTTACCAGATAGGTAGGATGTAAGGGTAGATTTATCATATATAGATATATAGATATTCATATTACTGTGCTGGTTACCAGATAGGTAGGATGTAAGGGTAGTTTATCATATATAGATATATAGATACCATAACGTGCTGGTTACCAGAAGGTAGGATGTAAGGGTAGATTTATCATATATAGATACCGATATTGTGTGCTGGTTACCAGAAAGGTATGATGTAAGGGTAGATTATCATATATAGAATATAGATACCATATACTGTGCTGTTACCAGAAAGGTATGATGTAAGGGTTAGTTTAGATTATAATATAGATATATAGATACCATATACTGTGCTGGTTACAGAAAGGTATGATGTAAGGGTAGATTGAAACCTGACTAATTGAGGTTTCTAACATAGAGAGAGGGGAACAGGAATTCCAGAGGATGGGAGCCACAAGAGAGAAAGGTTTAAGGCGAGAGGAAAGAGTACGAGTGGGGGTCTGTAAAGGAGCTGGTTCGCAATGAGCGGAGGGTACGGGGGAAAATGGGGAGACTAGAGAGGAAATATAAGGGGAGCAGCAGAGTATAGGGATTTAAATGTCAGGAGAAAGGTTGTATACAATGCGCTGTTTTAACGGGGGAGCCAGGTTGTTGTTTCGGTACAGAGGGAGATTTGGATCGGTTTATTAGAGAGCAAAAACAATACGTGTGGCAGAGTTAAGATACATGAAGGGGGAGAGAGGTGGGTGAAGCCAGGAAGCCAGAAAGTAGTAGGTTGCAATAGTCCAGGCACGATAAGATGAGAGCATGGATAAGCATAGCGCGGTCGGTGGGGAGACAAAGGAATCTGCAGATTTGGCTATATGCGAAGGAAGAAGCGGCAGGTTTTCGCAACATAGTTAATGTGGTTAGATAAGGAGAGACAGGAGTTAATAATTACCCTAGGCAGCGAGCAGATTGGATAGGAAGGAAAATGGGTTTGTCAAACAGAGAATGGGAGAAAGATGGGACAGGACAGGTTTAGGTGAAAAACGATCAGTTAGTTTTAGAAGTTTAATTTGAGTAGCGGTGGTTGAGGCATCCAGGAGGAGATGGCATGGAGGCAGTCGGAGACACATGATTGGATGTCAGGAGTAGCGTTAGAGGTGGACAAGTAGATTTGTGTATCGTCTGCATATAAATGATATTTGAAGCCAAAGAGGGGTAACTAACATTCCCAAGGAAATGTGTAGAGGGAGAACAATAAGGGTCCAAGAAAAGATCCCTGCAGGACCCCCACACCAAGAGAACCAGAGAAGAGGTATTTCCAGCCATAGATTACAGGGTAAGTTCTGTCAGAGAGATAGGATAGAAACCAGGATGCCACTTCATCGAAGGCCCAAAGAGTGAAGTATCCGCATAAGGAGGGATGATCGACGTGTCAAAGCAGAGGAGAGGTCAAGGAGGATAACGAATAGAAAAGTTACCATTGGCCTTTGCAACCTGCAGAAATTTATAACCTTACACACAGCCGTCTCGGTGGAATGCGCAGGACGGAATCCAAATCGCAAAGGATCCAATAGGTTATGAGCATGAAGGTAGTTGTGATACGGGGAAGACTCTAACGGAGAGGGGTCAGCGAGGGCTTTTAGTATGGGCTTAACATGGGCATGGTTAAAGACGGAAGGGAAAATTCCATGTAAGGGAGGCATTGAATATGTGTGTGGAGTATAGGGGTAGCACATGTTACAGTGCTTTAGAAATACAGAGGGCATGGGATCCAGAGGACAGGTCTGGGCGGACATGATAAAAGCAGGTGAGAGACTTCTGAATGGGTCACAGGAGAAAACGGTCCAAGAATAGCTTAGTTGGAGAGGGCAACATAATCTGAGAGTTTTGACTGATTTTGATGAAAAAATGGATGAAAAAAGTGACGGCAAAAATAAAAAATTTGAGCCAACTAGACTCATCATACCTGGTAGTCAGATGGGCTAAATATCAACCCATGTGTACCTAAACCTAAACAATACTTTCATTGGTGGTACACAAGCCGCCTCCTCAACTTGTATACCAGCAATCTTAAGCTGGGTACACACCTGAAGATTCTTTGTTCTGACCGACCTGTTGGCAGTTCAAGGACTGTAGTCGCGCCAAAAGTAGCCGTGACCGAGTGTGTGTGTGATCCATAGAGGACTGTGGAATGGCTGTTGTTTTCACCTGTACGTCCGATTTAGATGAACGAATGGTCACGGTCGGTCAGGATGTTCAAAGGAAAAAGTAGAGGAGCACACTACTTAAAGTAATGGATTCAATTTATTAATTGTAAACAAAACATATGTTTCGGGACTAAGGTCCCTTCCGGTATATATACCAACAGCAGTGTGCTGGATCGGTGTGCAAAGGAACCATCCAATATTTTGGTCCATTCGACTGATACACTAAAATGATGGTTGGTCGGGCTGAAATATTGGATGGGATGGACCAGACCTACAGGGATATAAACCTCTGCAATATTGCAAGAATAAAATGCTATAGGTGGGACCTTCCTACTAATGACTTCAGAACTGGGCCTGGACTTTGTTCTGTGTGATAAATATTCCAAATTTATACTAGTAAACACATTTAAAGGACCTGTAAACCCCCCTTAAGCCCCACAAATAACTATGTCCCATTCGTTTCTATTATTCACAGGGAGGTGAGAACGCTATTCTCACCTCCCTGTGAATAATAGGACGATGGGGGACCTGGAATTACTTACACGCCGCTCCACTCGCAGCCGCTCCTGCACGGAAAGCCGCTCTGTCCCGACCACGCGCCCTATCTTATGCGCGATGCGCGCCAATTCAAAAGATAGGGGCCCGCGATCGGGACAGAACAGCTGTTCTGTGCAGGACGGCTGCGAGTGGAGCGGCAGGTAAGGTAAGTTCCAGGTCCCCGACGTCTCATTTTCACAGGGAGGTGAGAATAAGCGTTCTCACCTCCCTGTGAATAATAGAACGAATGGGACATAGTTAATTTTCGGGGTTTAGTGTTCCTTTAAGAGAAACGCAATGATGAAAACATGGCTTCCTCACCAATCAATTTGATTTGGTTGATTAGATACATGCAAGGAAAGTGCACATTTATAATCAAACTATAGAAAGTCCCATCTGCATATCTTAAACTTAAAGGGTATGTCCACCCTTAATTCTATTTTTAATATAGCCTTCCCCCTGGTCCCCCAGCCCCAACCGCAGATTTTTTTTTAGAAAGTGCCCCAAACTTTTACTTACCATCCTCTTTCCTTCCGCCGCTGCCGGCCCTCTGCTTGCGAGAATGCAAGCAGAGGGGCGGGACCGGCAGTCGGTCTGTGATGGCTGAGCGGCAGCCAATCTACGGACGCGGCTGCTGGTCATTCAGTGCAGCGGAGGAAAGAGGGGAGGTAAGTAAGAGTTTGGGGAGCTTTCTAAAATAAAAATCAGCGGTTGGGGCTGGGGGAAGGGGATTACTATATTAAAGGGGATTATGCTAGGGGGAGGGAATCTGGAGGAGAGAGGGAGGGGGAGAAGGGCTGCAGTACGCATGCCAAACTTCTCCCGGAGGCCAGGTAGGAGCAGAGTCCTATATGGACTCTGCTATCCTCCTGGTGGGCAGTTTTTGGGACTTTGGGGGGGACTACAGGAGAACCATATGGAACGGGATGTGAGGTAAGGATTACACTACACTACATGATGGGGCCAGTAGTTGGGGGGATTATAGTTTTGGGGGTGGACATGCCCTTTAAGCTTGCTAAAATCATGTCCACCCCCAAAATGAAAACCATACTAACCTTTCCCCCCCAATTAGGGGGTGGGTGGGGTTTTTCACTTTCAAAGGACAATTGAGCATGTCATTGGAAAAGATCACTCCTCATCTTGCAGTCTCCCCATTGAAAGTGATTGTCAATCACTTATCTGCTTGCCAATCTTAGAAGTGGGGACTGGGGGTCAGGTTTATAATAGAAGATTTTCCATTCAGGTACAGATCATGCAGAGAGGTTAGAGTATGCTTGATTTAATTGAAATAAAATAAAAATTAAACATTTTCATCATCATTGATGATCCAACCTAGCAGGCCTCAGGTGCGCAGTGTCGGGCCAGCATCAGTATGTCTGTACTCTAGTGAAAATTGTGTGTTGGGGGGACTTAAGCTGATGGGATAAGTGGCGAGGGTGGACATTCCTTTGAATAGAAAAAATGGCAGTTGCCAGTTATTTATTACCTGCATTAATAACTAGATTTTTAAGAAAAATATTACCCATTGTGCTGTGAAGGTTTCATTCATCCAGGTCATGGTATATCTGTTATCTGTTGTATTCAATTAGATCAACTGGACTTGAAATGTAGTTCTTGAAGACGTTTCGCTAGTCATCCGACTGGCTTTCTCAATTCAGAATGACTTGTACAAGAATCTGTGGCAATTATGTACCCTGGAAAATCCCAATTAGCATATCACAGCCAGGTGTTAAGGGTGTGATTGGATAGTGGCTAAGAGGTGTTATAGGAACGCCCAGAGTAAGGTGTTAAAACAGCATTGTACATGGCAGACAGTTGGTGTCGAACCCCCCCACCTCTATTTAGGCTTGGTTTCTTTATTTTCACATAAATGGCCTCCTTAACACCTCTCTTGAACCAGTCACGTTCCTTCGCCAGTATGTTAACATTACAATCTTCAAAGGTATGTCCTTTATCCTTAAGATGCAGATACACGGCTGAGTCCTGACCCGAGGAATTGGCTCTTCTGTGCTGGGCCATACGTTGATGCAGTTGCTGTTTGGTCTCCCCCACATACAAATCAGAGCATTCTTCACTGCACTGCACTGCATATATGATGTCGCTTTTCTTGTGTTTTGGTATTGGGTCTTTCGGATGTACCAATTGCTGCCTCAGTGTGTTGTTCGGTTTAAAGCAGACAGGGATACGATGTTTTTTGAAAATTCTTCTTAATTTCTCAGAGACCCCTGCTACATATGGGATGACCATGTTCTTCCTCCTGTCTTGCTTTTCCCCTTCACTGTTGGTATTCGTGTTCTTTTCTTTCCTTCTACTTCTTTTGACAAAGGCCCAGTCTGGATATCCACAAGTTTTAAGGGCTCCTCTGAGATGTTTCATTTCTTTAGCCTTCGCCTCTGTGCTAGTGGGGATGTTCTCGGCTCTGTGTTGCAGGGTTCTGATGACCCCCAGCTTGTGATCTAAAGGGTGGTGGGAGTCAAACATCAAATACTGATCTGTGTGTGTTGGTTTTCTGTAAACCTCTACTTCCAGTTTACCATTTTCCTTAACTTCTACCAAGCAGTCCAAGAAAGCCAGTTTGTTGTTTTGTACCTCTTCCCTTGTGAATTTAATGTTTTGGTCCACCGCATTAATGTGTTCTGTGAAAGCTTGTACTTCCTTCTGGTGGATTTTAACCCAGGTGTCATCAACATATCTGAACCAGTGGCTGGGTGCTATGCCCTTAAAGGTATTAAGCGCCTGTGTTTCTACCTCCTCCATGTAAAGGTTGGCCACAATAGGTGAAACTGGAGATCCCATAGCACATCCATGTTTTTGCTTATAGAACTTATCCCTGTATTTGAAATAGGTGGTATTCAGGCACAAGTCCAACAAGGAACACACCTGTTCTGGGTTGAGATCAGTTCTGCTGGTAAGAGTGCTGTCTTGGCCCAGCCGTTTTCTCACCATGTCAACAGCCTCCTTGGTGGGTATACAAGTGAAGAGAGATGTCACATCATAGGACACCATAGTTTCTTCTACACCGAGTACTATATCTTCAATCTTGTTGGTGAAATCCTGAGAGTTCTGGATGTGATGCTTAGAACTTCCCACCAAAGGTCCTAAGATGTTAGCTAGATATTTTGCCACCTTGTATGTTACCGAGTTGATGCTGCTGACTATAGGTCTTAGTGGGGCCCCTTCCTTATGTATCTTTGGGAGTCCATATATGCATGGATGTGCCTCACCAGGGTAGAGGCGATGATACATTGCTCGGTCAATGGCTTTATCCTTTTGAAGCTGTTGTAGTAAGTCTATGACTCTTTTCTTGTAACGGCTGGTGGGATCCCTTGTTAAAGCCTCATATGTGTTGTTATCGGCCAGGAGCATGGTCACCTTATCATGGTAGTCTGAGGTGTTGAGTACCACTGTGCATCTTCCTTTATCTGCCGGTAGAATGGTGATACTGGAATCTTTCTTGAGGGATGTTAAGGCTCTTCTTTCCTGTGTAGTCAGGTTAGATGAAGGAATTTTAGCACTGGCTAAGGCTGCAGATACCTTAAGGCGAAGTTGTTCTGCCTCACTCTGTGATACCTTATTACTGTGGATAGAGGCTTCTGTGGCTGCTATAATATCCACCACAGGGATGGCTTTAGGGGTGATGGCAAAATTCAAGCCCTTACCAAGGACTTCCATTTCTGGCTGGGTCAGGGTCCTGTTAGACAAGTTTCTCACCCATTCCTCCTTGTTTGATGAAGTGACACTTCCCTCCTTTTGTATTATCCCCATTCTGGTAGAGTGGGGGCCCCCAAAAGCTGGCCCCTACCTCCATGCAGTCAATCAAGGTTGTGACAACTGACAACACAGCCAATGATTGACTGCTGTTTCACATGCTGCCTCCTCTGCACATGCTCAAGCTTATAAAAAGCTTACTGAGCAGAGGAAGGAGGCAGATGTCTTTGCCAAAGAAATAGAACTTATCATTAAATAGCTTGTTACAATGCAAGTAATAAACTGGTAAAAACTATTGATTAGTTCTTGCCTTTACGTATGTATTTTATTTCTTATATAGCGCTGCATATTCCGCAGCGCTTTACAATTATTTACTCAATTTTACATCAGGCCCTGCAAGGAGAACATACAAACTCCTTGCAGATGTGTCCAAGGGTGGAATCGAACTCAGGATCTCAGCGCTGCAAGGCATCAGTGCTAACCATTGTGCCACCGTGCTGTCCTAATGGTAACGGTTTATGTAAGTTGTAATGGAATAAATCTGATTTTAAAATAGCAAATGTAATCAGTAGAACTAACTAGTCTTCAAATGATTTTTACACAGCAATCCTTTTTTTTTTAATTAGAAAAAAAAAAGTCAATTTCAAAGATTAAAAAAAGAAAGCAGAACAAAACAGTAATTAATTATAAATTATGGTAAAATTGGATATAAATCCAGTAACACAAGGTGACCTACTTGGAAAGAGTTTCTGAACACCTGCTATCTCCTTATAACCTAAATGGTATAGGATGTTATTTATTGTATTTAGAATGTCACAGGATGTGTTTAGTCTTGTTACTTGGAATAGGTTCTGAACCATCTTGTCTACGCGCCATGTGATTATTTAATTGGCACTTGGAGTGCTCTGTTCTGTAAACTGACTGACATAATGAGCTGTAAAGGTTAATGTTATTAATTGTATTAAAATTTAAAGGTGAGGTATTGATGGGAAACAAGTTTAATTGTTTTTTGAAAAATAATTATAGTCAACAAAGATTTGCTAAAACAATATTACAGCATATCACAGAAAATGTCCCTCTTTACACATGCTGCCTTTCGATCAGCTCACAATAACTGGATGTAATATTGTAAACAATCTCTCTTTCCCGATTAAAGTGTGTGTGTGATGTGGCGGCCACGTATCTTAGATCTTGGATTATTATCCAATCACAGGTTAACCAGTGGCACATGGGATCTTGGGTAATATATAGACATAATATAAGTAAACTCATACGCCACTAAGTGTCCGATAAAGTAAATGTCATTCAAATGTAGGGAGATCAGTTTTGGTTCCTAAAAGTGTAAAAAAACCTTCAAAATGGACGTCCTGTTGTCCAATCACAGGGGAAAACTGGATTTTTGATGGAGATGGATCTCATTAGTCTCCATGGGAAACCAGTAATTATTTTTATAAAATGACAAATATAGTAAGCCCAGCTACAATGCCATGGGATCAATGGCAAAATAGAAACTAAGCAATTTGAACAATTTGTTTCTATGTATGATATTTGTGGTCATTAGTTGCATACAGGGTTGCCAGATATTCCCCTGAGTGGAAGGGTGTGTGGCAGAGGAAGAGTGGAGAAAAATGGGAAAGGTGGAGGTGGTAGGCAGGGCTAGGGATGTTCCGGGGGTATGGCTGCCAGGACCATTCCTTGGGCGTGATTTAGCCCTAACTGCGGGAATTAGGATTTTGTCTCTGCAGTTGGGACAATCCCATCCAAATAGGGATGCCAGCCAACCCTGGTTGCATACTACATGGTACAGATGTAAAAAATAAAAAAATGTATGTATTGTGTGTTACAAAGGAACTTTAAAGGGTATGTCCACCCCCCAAACTAAATTTTGGTATTTGGTAGGAAATGGCTATAAACCTCGACCTCGCAAGGTTTATAGCACCCACAGGTCCCCGAAATGTACTTACCAGCCTTCGTTCCACAGCTGCCTTCTGCTTAACGTCCGTGTCTTTCCAAGCACGGAAGTTAAGCAGGAGGGGCTCGGCCGCCATCCACTCCTGTGATTGGGGGGTGGACATACCCATTAAGTGTCATCAGTTCCATACCATTCTAAAATAGTAGAGAGGTAGGTTTCTCCAAATTTTCCCAGTAGTTCATTGGTAGATACAGCTAGAACTTTAATATACTGTAACAGTGGCAGTGATGCAGATTTAAAGGTCTGCTGGGTTCACAGAAATCAGGGACTGTTGGCAACCATGCAGAAGATGAAAGCAAATGGGGCATGGTGTCAGGGTACCATGCCACATATAAATGTGACAATTTCTTTAATTTGCAAACAGAGCAGGACAGGCTTTGATAAATAAATACAAGGGGAATTAAACTATTTACCTTCCTACAACCTGAAAAAGTTTGCTAACCACTGATTTAATTCTGCAGAGTTACAGTGACATCCCCTGCTAGTGACACACTAACTAGTATAGAACTGTAGAAGTGGAGCAGGGAGAGTCTACTTTGTTTATTGAAGGGGCGGCCTTGCCAAACAGCACAGGAACATATGGCATATCTATATGTATGACACATCCATCTGGCATTGTGTGCACGTTGGGTTGTACGGTAAACACTAGGGCATGGTCTCCAAGCCTTGTTTAAAATGTAGGTACCGATTTATTTAATCATTTCTTTGGTAACTGTAAATAAGCCATTTGTAGTACATTTTAATTTAGATTTTGTGTGAAAAGTATACTGTATGTTTATTGTTAATTGTTTCAAACATTCTTGATATGTCAATAATTTAATATTGCAAATAAAGAGTATAGACCTATAGCACCCTGTATAAAATTCCTTTATTACTATGGGAAATTGCATAAAACATACTTAAAAACAGATATAGGCACCCTAGGCTAGCTGGTTTAACATCTCAGGTAAAGTCTACACATAGCTAAACCTGAGATGTTATACCAGCTACCTAGGGTGCCTATATCTGTTTTTAAGTATGTTCTATGCAATTTCCCATAGTAATAAAGGAATTTTATACAGAGTGCTATAGGTCTATACTCTTTATTTGTATTATTGCCTCTACCTATTTAAGCACCTGACCAAACTTTTGGCAACATACTGCTGCTAATGCCGGATCTAATTTCATGATTGGTTACAATAATTTAACATTGGTCTTGAAATTCACATGCTGAAGCCTTCATCGGTTTTGAAGCAGTCACAACTCAAAGAGTCTGGGGGCCCTGCTCTTACATTACATTAAAGGCAGACAAATGGGAGACTGGGTTTGATTCTTCGAAAAACAAAATCTCTATTCCCCAGCAGTGCACTGATTGACAGAACTTGCTTTCCTATCCGACGTTGCTGATCCAATATAACATATATCTGTTGTATTCAGTTAGATCAACTGGACTTAAAGTTTAGTTCTTGAAGATGTTTCGCTAGTCATCCTACTGGATTTCTCAATTCAGAAAGCCAGTCGGATAACTAGCGAAAAGTCTTCAAGAACTAAACTTTAAGTGCAGTTGATCTAACTGAACACAACAGATATACCGTAACCTGGATGAATGAATATTACAGATAAACCATGACCTGGATGAATGAATATTACAGATATACCATGACCTGGATGAATGAATATTACAGATATACCATGATCTGGATGAATGAATATTACAGATATACCATGACCTGGATGGATGAATATTATAGATATACCATGATCTGGATGAATGAATATTACAGATATACCATGACCTGGATGAATGAATATTACAGATATACCATGACCTGGATGAATGAATATTACAGATATACCATGACCTGGATGAATGAATATTACAGATATACCATGACCTGGATGAATGAATATTACAGATAGACCATGACCTGGATGAATGAATATTACAGATATACCATGACCTGGATGAATGAATATTACAGATATACCATTACCTGGATGAATGAATATTACAGATATACCATGACCTGGATGAATGAATATTACAGATAGACCATGACCTGGATGAATGAATATTACAGATAGACCATGACCTGGATGAATGAATATTACAGATATACCATGACCTGGATCGCGACAGTCAATAATAAATAAATATATAAATAAGTATGAGCATCATAAATATACAGTGCTTTAAACATGAGGAAAGAAGTCCCTGCCCCTTAGAGCTTACAATCACTTAGGTGGGTAACACACAGATACATAGGAAAGGGTGGAAGTGCTAGTGGAAGTAATAACTGGTGCAGTGTCAACGGTCCTATGCTGTGCGCGCTCTCAGAGAGATAGGATGAGAGGTTAGATTTAAACCTGTTATTAAAGTTCTTGATGTAGAGAGAGGGGAATAGAATTCCAGAGGACGGGAGCCACAAGAGAAAAAGGTTTAAGGCGAGAGGAGGCAGTGTAAGTGGGGGGTCTATATAAATAAATAACATAAAATGTTCAGAAAAAACAGTAACAGTATTGGATGTTAAATGAGTACCAATTATGAGTTATACAGGGATGTAATTGTACTATGGAAACAGATGGTAAGGCAATGGAGGTACAGACTGGAGGTACAGACAGGCATCATAGTCAAATCTCCAGCTAACAGCACAGCCAGAGAAAATAATCAGGCAGCCAAGTGCGCGCGCAGAGATGTGTGCTCCAGAACATAGTTATCCTTTAAAAAGATGAGGTTCCTTTTTAGTGCAGATTTCCTGTTTTGTCATTCAATATGATTAAGCACTTATTCTACATGTTCTCAGTGGTAATATTTAGAATACTGACAGATTTGTTTATCCCAAAACACATACTCCAACTTCAAAATGCTAGAAGATTGAAGCTATAATTGGCACTTAACGTATAAATCTTCCCTATTTCAGTTGCTATAAGTTACACATTCATACCAGATGCTAATCTCTGACACCTAACACATTGCTTGGAACCTTTCTAAAGCAAGAGATTTGTGGATCAAAATACAGTGCATTTTGTGGTAGATGAATAGTAAAAAATCCTTGGTTTAGTGATCAGAACAGCGCGCCATTCATTATAATAGCTTACTAGAATAGTATAAAGCTACTCGCGTTTTCCTGGCATACAGAGACCATAAAAGCGCATTAATAGTGAGTCCTTTGGATTTTCTTTCCATCCCATTGTAATTAAATAGGAATTTTGACAGTAGCTTATGGGTTGTATAAATGGGCCATGTCAGGAACATTCTGGGCTTTTAAACACACTGTGCATAAGCTCTACCTATTGCCAAATGACCAAGGCCTCTGCCAACTCATCTGGATTGAATCCTATGAAATCCAAAGCATTAAATCTGATATTACCACCTGGCATTCTGTTACTCAGAAGTGTGAGCAGCAAATATTTAGTTCTATTGTTGAAATACAGTAGGCCCTTTCTTAAGGGTCGTACAGACATGTATACATTTGGCATGTGTATACGTTGGTCAGGGGTCGTTCATCAATCCGCCTTGGCGGATTAACGAACGAGCCTGCACCGAACGTATACACGCACGATTATAGGCCAAAATGGGCTTTGTCGCGTGTATCATTCACAGGTCGTGCACAGAATTGTACGTCTGTACGAGCCTTAAGTATGGTATAAATCTGCCTTAAGTCAAACTATGGTGTAAAACACATTTTATCACAATAAAATGATGTATCACTTCTGAGAAAAAGTGGACAGCATCTTCACCCATGTAGTCAATCAATGCTGTAACTGATGAAATCACAGCCAATGATTGACTGCTATTTCCCTGCTGTCTCCTGCACATGCTCAAACGTAGAGAAAGCTCATTGAGCAGAAGAGGAGGCAAATACATTTTCTTGAACGGAAAACGGAACAGAAAAATGCATGTAATAATCTGGAAAAAATAGCAGTTGGGTTGTGGGCAGATAACCGACAAGTCACCATTTTTTTTTTTTAGAAAAATGGAATGACTTGTACAAGAATCTATGACAATAAGTACCTGGAAAGTCCCAATTAGCATATCACAGCCTCTGAAGCAAGGTGTGGATTGCATTGTGACTAAGAGTGTTATAGGAACGCCCAGCCAGAGTAAGGTGTCAAAACAGCATGTACATGGCAGACAGTTGGTGTTGATCCCACCTCCTCTTAAGTCCTCCTTCAGTCACTGCAACGTATATCTTCCTGGTTTCTTCTGCTTTCTCTGCACTGAGCATGTGCCCACCGCAGATTAGAAGGAGGAACTAGTATTTGTAGGATTTAGGGAGCGATGCAATATTTTCCTCCCCACCTTACCTGCCGAGTCGCGATGCAAAAATTCCGTGCGAGATTTTGTACATCGCGAGATCTCTGCCAGGTGAGTGCGCCGGCTAGCCACCTATTCGGTGCCGTAAAGTTTCACGCTATATAGTAGCTTTACTAAGGGCGGTTTGCAACGCCTGCGCCATGCCTTTTCTGACCATTCTTGGAAATGGCAGGCAACCCAAACTCAGTCAAAACCCATGCAAACCCGATAATACATCAGATCACGTGAGTTTACACTGACTTGGGCATTTTGCGCCCCAATATTGCATCGCCCCCTTAGAACGTCTCACCCCCTAACTTTCTGATCAGTGATTTTAGGGCTGTGCAGCACATGGAGAGAGAGAGTAGGAACCTGGCCTATCATTTAAATCAATTGTTTGGAGACAGTTCCTCCTTTAACCTACATAAAGATTGCGTCACAGGGTGAATTGTCCTTAAGAGAAACAATAATATGGAATTGTTAGGCGCGTACACTTGGTCAGTTCCCAACCGACAGGAGAAGCAATACTGCAGATATTCGAGAGCAGCGGATGGACTAGAATACCATGCGATCAGCTGAAATTTAACTACATATCTGATCCATTTTTTATCCAATGTTGGACACCAATCAGATAATAAAATTTGTACTATATTTACCCGAAAACCGGAATATCGTATCTGGTGGTCGATTGAGACAAAAGTATGACCCGTGTGTACTGGCCGCTCAGAGATACAATGCCAAATGATACAATGCAACCAAATAGTCAACGCAATGATAACGCAAGTGCGGGTGCCACACCCCATTGTGTCAAAACTCCCAAAACGCACCCAAAGAGAACAAGCTGGGGAGTCATAAAGGCATCAACACAGAGGAAATGGAAGAAATAACAATTTCTAAAAAACTGTCCAAGTGACACCCCTGCATCTGTGAGAGACAGGTACATGTAGAAACAACAAGTGCAGAACTCTCCACAGGGGGTTATCAGTGTTACAGGGAAACCTTGACACAGGAGACATGGCCACATGTCATTGTATCTGTACTAATTAGAAAAGAATCCTGACAATGTGCTAATGGCACAGCTAACTGTGTGTTTTATGAGCAGCAGAAGGAGAGTCATTCCTCCAATGAGACACATTCCAGTGTGCTGGAACTATGCTAAATATGCTTTATTTAAAATCATTACAAGGTGAAGAAAATACCACAGGACACATGATTATATGTTGTCAACATAAAAAAAAACATCATGCTTTCATGTTTCTGACAGCCAGGGGTGTTCTAGGGTTTTTGCACCTGAAACAACTTTTGAATGCCACCTATCAGTAGATGGGTGTGGCACATGAAGGGGTGTGGCTTCATCAGGGAACATAGGCGTGGCTTGTGGAGGTGGGTGTGGTGGGATGACTAACACTGACTGGTGGCTGGTGCTGAATTGCAGTATTGTAGGAAAAGAAGTTTTTTTAAAACTGACGCCTTAAGTGTTCCGCAAGGGAGCGCCTGAGCAAATGTTTCAGTTTGCTTCATGTAGGGGCACCCTGCTGACAGCAATGTTCTAAACTCGACATAGACAACATCGCTAAAGTACCGAAGTAGCCGATATCGACACATGACATTGCTTGGGGTTGGGTTTACTGTTAGCTACACAGCTCGCGCAACAAAGGAGTTAAAAGTTGCACTAACCGGGTTTACATCGGCTAGCATGGCTTTGAAGGGCAATTATCATCTCCCAAGTGCCCCTCCCAGATAATAGTACCCAGGATGAGGACCTAAACCAATGTGTCCTCACTCCCGGGTCTTACATCAATCTGGAACGACAATGTCCAGGACTATGGCAGGGCGATCAATGAGAAGACGAGCTCTACAAGGAAGCGTCATTATCAGTTAAAAACTTGGAGTGAAGGGCGGGTCCAGAGCTCGCTTTCAGAAGCCGGATTCGGGGGATCTGCTGCTTGATGAGGGAAGAGCCAGAAGCAAGGACCTAGTGGTTTAGGTCCTCACCCTGGGCACTATCACTGGGATGGGTGGTGAGGGGACAGGGGTGGCAATAATTGCCTTTTAAATCCATTTGAGAGAGAATCACCCTGTAAGTATTGCTTATTAAATAAAAGTGCAACATTTTGCCTGTAGTAGAACATTAAAAAGTATCATCTGATGGTTACTGCAATTAAAAGCTCTGGATCTTCTTATAAATAAGCCTGAGACTGATGGTAAATTATTGCAAGTTTGCAACTATCTACTGTTCTGAATTATAGGAATGCTTGTTTCATATGATGATCTCCATCATGATGTGTGCTAGTTTGAAGCCTTTTTAACTATCTCCCCAACTCCCATTAATAAAGATAAACATACATATCTAGACATGCATACATAGATATAGAAATAATTATGGTGGACAGGTGCACAGCTTCATATTAAAACTACTGCTTAGAGCACTATTTAGAGTGGTGCACACGGTGGGAAAAAGTGTCCAAACCTGTAGAATCGCAGGATCACCTCTAAAAAGTCCCCCAAAAAGGCACTACTACATGAGGCTAAATAAAGTGCTATTATGTTTATTGGTGACTAGTGCAGAGGAAGTATATTACAATACTTCTAGTCAAAGTGCAAGAGTAGAAGTATTGTAATATACTTTCTGTGCACTGTCACCAATAAACGTGATAGCACTTTATTTAGCCTCATGTAGTAGTGCCTTTTTTGGGGGGACTTTTAGAGGTAATACATAGATATAGACAGACATAAACATATATATACATACACAGATGAAGACAGACATACACAGCTAAAGACATAGAACATAAATACAAACATGAATGAAATGGTTGATACAAACATGAATTAAAGCCTTCTAACCACATCAAGGTTACCTTCCAGACTGGGGTTACCTTGACGCGTTTGGAAAGTTTATCATTCATGTGATCACAGTAATGTATACTAAAAACCTTGTTTCTAATGTGTTCCAGTGTGCAGGTAATATGATATAATATGGGGCCCAGGAATGTGCATTATATTTTATTTTCTGTCTGATATATAGACAGATATAGACATACATAGATACATACAGCATATATATTCAAGATAAAGACATACATAGATACAGACAGACATACATAGAGATACTGTAGATAGGCATACATAGTCACATTATGATGAACGTCTAATTGGCTAAAATCTTACTGTTCCTTCCTTACTAGTGAAGTTTAATAGTCAGAGAAACATAACCATTAACGTTACATTGGACCATGCTTGTGGAGGTTCTCATCCATCCAGGTCATGGTATATCTGTAATATTCATTCATCCAGGTAATGGTATATCTGTAATATTCATTCATCCAGGTCATGGTATATCTGTATATTCATTCATCCAGGTCATGGTCTATCTGTAATATTCATTCATCCAGGTCATGGTATATCGTAATATTCATTCATCCAGGTAATGGTATATCTGTAATATTCATTCATCCAGGTCATGGTATATCTGTAATATTCATTCATCCAGGTCATGGTCTATCTGTAATAATTATTCATCCAGGTCATGGTACTATCTGTAATATTAATTCATCCAGGTCATGGTATATCTGTAATATTCATTCATCCAGGTCACTGGTATATTCTGTAATATTCATTCATCCAGGTCATGGTATATCTGTAATATTCATTCATCCAGGTCATGGTATATTCTGTTAATATTCATTCATCCAGGTCACGGCATATCTGTAATATTCATTCATCCAGGTCATGGTATATCTGTAATATCTCATTCATCCAGGTCATGGTATATCTGTAATATTCATTCATCCAGGTCATGGTATATCTGTAATATCATTCATATCATGGTCATGGTATATCTGTATATATCATTCATCCAGTCATGGTATATCGTAATATTCATCATCCAGGTCATGGTATATCGTATAAATTCATTCATCCAGGTCATGGGATATCTGTAATATTCATTCATCCAGGTCATGGTTATCTGTAATATTCAATCATCCAGAGTATGGTATATCTGTAATATTCATTCCATCCAGGTCATGGTATATCTGTAATATCATTCATCCAGAGTCATGGTAATCTGTAATATCATTCATACGGTCATGGTATATCTGTAATTTCATTCCATCCAGATGGTCATGGTATATCTGTAATATTCATTCATCCAAGTCATGGTATACTGTAATATTCATTCTCCAGGTCATGGTATATCTGTATATCATTCATCTCCGTCATGGTAATACTGTACTATCATCATCCAGGTCATGGTATATCTGTAATATTCATCCATCCAGGTCATGGTATATCTGTAATATTCATCATCCAGATCATGGTATATCTATATATTCATCCATTCAGGTCATGGTATATCTGTAATATTCATTCATCCAGATCATGGTATATCTGTAATATTCATTCATCCAGGTCATGGTATATCTGTAATATTATCATCCAGGTTACGGTATATCTGTATATATTCATTATCCAGATCATGGTATATCTGTATATATCTCATCCCGTCATGGTATATCTGTAATATTCATCCTCAGGTCATGTGTATATCTGTAATATTCATTCATCCAGGTCATGGCTATATCGTAGATCCCATCTGTAATATTCATTCATCCAGTTCAGGTATTATGTAATATCATCATCCAGGTCATGGTATATCTAATATTCATCTCCTCCATCGGTCATGGTATATCTGTAATATTCATTCATCCAGATCATGGTATATCATGTATATATCATTATCCAGGTCATAGGGTATATCTGTAATATTCATTCATCAGTCGGTCATATATGCTAATATTTCATCATCCAGATCATGGTATATCTGAATAAATCTCTCCAGATCAGATATCTGTAATATTCATCCATCCGGTCATGGTATATCTGTATATTCATTCATCCAGATCATGTATATCTATAATATTCATCCATCCAGGTCATGGTATATCTGTAATATTCATCATCCAGTGGCATGGTAATCTGTAATATTCATTCATCCGTCATGGTATATCTGTAATTATCATTCATCCAGGTCATGGTATATCTGTAATATCATTCATCCAGGTTACGTATATCTGTAATATTCATTCATCCAGTCATGGTATAGTAATCTGTATATCATCCATCCAGGTAATGGTTTATCTGTAATTTCATCATCCAGGTCATGGTAATCTGTAATATTCATTCATCCAGGTCATGGTATATCTATGTAGATTCATCATCAGTCCGTGGTATATCTGTAATATTCATTCATCCAGATCATGGTATATCTGTAATATTCATTCATCCTAGGTACATGTATCATCTGTAATATTCATTCATCCAGGTCATGGTATATCTGTTATATTCATTCATCCAGTCATGCGTATATCTGTAATATCATTCATCCAGTCATGGTATATCTGTATATTCATTCATCCAGGTCATGGTAATCTGTAATATTATCCATCCAGATATGGTATATGTAATATTCATTCATCCAGATATGGTTATATCTGTAATATTTATCCATCCAGGTCATGGTATATCCGTAATATTCATTCATTCCAGGTCATGGTATATCTGTAATATCATCCATCAAGGTCAGGTATATCTGTAATATCTCCATCCAGTAATGGTATTCTGTAATATCATCATCCAGGTCATGGATATCTGTAATATTCATCATCCAGGTCATGGTATATCTGTAATATTCATTCATCCAGGTCATGGTATATCTGTAATATTCATTCATCCAGGTCATGGTCTATCTGTAATATTCATTCATCCAGGTCACGGTTATCTGTAATATTCATTCATCCAGTCAGGTATATCTGCTAATATTCATCATCAGGGTAAGGATATCTGTTAATATTCATTCATCCAGGTCATGCGTATATCTGTAATATTCATTCCTCCAGGTCATGGTATATCTGTATATTCATTCATCCAGGTTAAGGTATTCTGTAATATTCATTCATCAGTCATGGTATATCTGTAATATTCATCCATTCAGGTCATGGTATATCTGTAATATCATCCATCCAGGTCTAGGTATATCTGTAATATTTCATTCATCCAGATCATGGTATATCTATAATATTCATCCATCCAGGTCATGGTATATCTGTAATATTCATCCATCAGGGGGTCATGGTATATCTGATAATATTCATTCATCCAGATCATGAGGTATATCTGTAATATTCATTCATCCAGGTCATGGTATATCTGTAATATTCCTTAATCCAGGTTACAGGTATATCTGTAATTATTCATATCCAGATCATGGTAATCTGTAAGATTACATCC
>CM033470.1:311897655-312027317 GCA_019447015.1 Hymenochirus boettgeri | reverse complement strand
GAACCTCCACAAGCATGGTCCAATGTAACGTTAATGGTTATGTTTCGGACTATTAAACTTCACTAGTAAGGAAGGAACAGTAAGATTTTAAAGCCAATTAGACGTTCATCATAATGTGACTATGTATGCCTATCTACAGTATCTCTATGTATGTCTGTCTGTATCTATGTATTTCTTTATCTATGAATATATGCTGTATGTACATGTATGTCTATATCTGTCTATATATTCAGACAGAAAATAAATAATAATGCACATTCCTGGCCCCATATAATATCATATTACCTGCACCACATTAGAAACAAAGGGGTTTTAGTATACATTACTGTGATCACATGAATGATAAACTTTCCAAACGCTCAAGGTAACCCCAGTCTGGAAGGTAACCTTGATGTGGTTAGAAGGCTTTAATTCATGTTTGTATCTAACCATTTCATTCTGTTTGTATTTATGTATCTATGTCTTTAGCTGTGTATCTGTCTTCATCTGTGTGTATATATATGTTTATGTCTGTCTATATCTATGTATTACCTCTAAAAAGTCCCCCCCAAAAAAGGCCACTACTACATGAGGCTAAATAAAGTGCTATCACGTTATTGGTGACTAGTGCACGAAAGTATATTACAATACTCTACTCTTCTTGCACTTTGACTAGAAGTATTGTAATATACTTTCTCTGCACTAGTCACCAATAAACATGATAGCACTTTATTTAGCCTCATGTAGTAGTGCCTTTTTGGGGGGACTTTTTTAGAGGTGATCCTGCGATTCTACAGGTTTGGACATTTTTTCCCACGTGTGCACCACTCTAATAGTGCTCTACAAAGCTAGTTTATATAAAGCTGTGCACCTGTCCACCATAATTATTTATCATGTATGTATTTCTAATCTATGTATGCATGTCTAGATATGTATGTTTATCTTTATTAATGGTTTGGGGAGATAGTTAAAAAGGCTTCAAACTAGCCACACATCATGATGGAGATCATCATATGAACCAGCATTCCTATAATTCAGAACAGTTAGATAGTTGCAGCAATAATTTACCATTCAGTCTCAGGCTTATTTAATAAAGATCCAGAGCTTTTAATTTGCAGTAACCAATCAATGATACCTTTTTAATGTTCTACTACAGGCAAAATGTTGCACACTTTATTTAATAAGCAATACTTACAGGGTGATCTCTCTCAAATGGATTTAAAAGGCAATTATTGCCACCCCTGTCCCCTCACCACCCACTCTCCCAGTGATAGTGCCCAGGGTGAGGACCTAAACCACTAGGTCCTGCTTCTGGCTCTTCCCTCATCAAGCAGCAAGATCCCCCGATCCAGCTTCTGAAAGCGAGCTCTGGACCCGCCCCTTCACTTCCAAGTTTTTAACTGATAATAAGACGCTTTCCTTGTAGAGCTCGTCTTCTCATTGATCGGCCCTGCCATAGTCCTGGACATTGTCGTTCCAGATTGATGTAAGACCCGGGAGTGAGGACACATTGGTTTAGGTCCTCATCCTGGGTACTATTATCTGGGAGGGGCCACTGGGAGATGATAATTGCCCTTCAAAGCCATGCTAGCCGATGTAAAAACCGGTTAGTGCAACTTTTAACTCCTTTGTTGCGGCAGCGTGTGTAGCTAACAGTAAACCATAACCCCAACAATGTCATGTGTCGATATCGGCTACTTCGGTACTTTAGCGATGTTTCTATGTCGAGTTTAGAACATATGCTGTCAGCAGGGGTGCCCCTACCATAAAGCAACTGAAACATTTGCTCAGGGCGCTCCCTTGCGGAACACTTAAAAGGCGTCAGTTTTAAAAAAAACTTATTTCCTACAATACTGCAATTCAGCACCAGTCCACCAGTCAGTGTTAGTCATCCCACCACACCCACCTCCACAAGCCACGCCTATGTTCCCTGATGAAGCCACACCCGCTTCATGTGCCCACACCATCTACTGATAGGTGGCATTCAAAAGTTGTTTCAGGTGTCAAAAACCCTAGGAACCCCCTGGCTGTCGAAACATGAAGACATATGTTTTTTTTTTATGTTGACAACATATAATCATGTGTCCTGTGGTATTTTCTTCACCTTGTAATGATTTTAAATAAAGCATATTTAGCATAGTTCCAGCACCACTGGAATGTGTCTCATTTGGAGGAATGACTCTCCTTCTGCTGCTCATAAAACACAGTTAGCTGGTCCATTAGCACATTGTCAGGATTCTTTTCTAATTGAGTACAGATACAATGACATTGGCCATTGTCCCTGTTCAAGGTTTCCCTGTAACACTGATAACCCCCTGTGGAGAGTTCTGCACTTGTTGTTTCTACATGTACCTGTCTCTCACAGGGATGCAGGGGTGTCACGGGACAGTTTTTAGAAAATTGTTATTTCTTCCATTTCCTCTGTGTGATGCCTTTATGACTCCCACAGCTTTTCTCTTTGGGTGCGTTTTGGGAGTTTTGACACAATGGGGGTGGCACCGCACATTGCGTTATCATTGCGTTGGACTATTTGGTTGCATTTTATCATTTGCATTGTATCTTGAGGCCAGGTACACACGGTCCTATTTTGTCTCAACTGACCACCAGATACGATATTCCGGTTTTCGGGTAATATAGGTACAAATTTTATTATCTGATTTTGTGTCCAACATTGGATAAAAATGGATCAGATATGTAGGTAAATTTCAGCCGATCGCATGGTATTCTAGTCCATCCGCTGCTCTCGAATATCTGCAGTATTGCTTCTCCGTCGGTTGGGAACTGACCCAAGTGTACCGGCCCTAACATATCCATATTATTGATTTCTCTTAAAGGACAAGTCCACCCTGTGAACAGAAATCTTATGTAGGTTAAAGGAGGAACTGTCTTCAAACAGTGAATTAAATGATAGGCCAGGTCCTACCTCCTATCTCTCCATGTGCTGCACAGCCCTAGAAATCACTGATCAGAAAGTTAGGGGTGAGACGTTCTAAGGGGGCGATGCAATATTGGGCCGCAAAATGCCCAAGTCAGTGTAAACTCACGCGATCTGATGTATTATCGGGTTTGGGTTTTGCACTGCCACCTTTCCAAGAATGGTCAGAAAAAGCATGGCGCAGGCGATGCAAAACCCCCTTAGTAAAGCTACTATATAGCTAAACTTACGGCACCGAATGGTGGCTTAGCCGGCGCACTCACCTGCAGAGATCTCGCGATGTACAAAATCATCTCGCACAGGAATTTTTGCATCGCAGAACTCGGCAGGTAGTGTGATGGAAGAAAATATTGCATCGCTCCCTAAATCTCACAAATACTAGTTCCTCCTTCTAATCTGCGGTGGGCACATGCTCAGTGCAGGAGAAAGCAGAAGAACCAGGAAGATATCGCTTGCAGTGACTGAAGGAGGACTTAAGAGGAGGTGGGATCAACACCAACTGTCTGCCATGTACATGCTGTTTTGACACCTTACTCTGGGCGTTCCTATAACACCTCTTAGTCACAATGCAATCCACACCTTGCATTCAAAGGCTGTGATATGCTATTGGGACTTTCCAGGGTACTTATTGTCATAGATTCTTGTACAAGTCATTCCGTTTTCCTAAAAAAAAGAAAAAATGGTGACTTGTCGGTTTATCTGCCCACAACCCCAACTGCATTTTTTACCAGATTATTACATCATGCATTTTTCTGTTCCGTTTTCCGTTCAAAAAATGTATTTGCCTCCTCCTTCTGCTCAATGAGCTTTCTCTACGTTTGAGCATGTGCAGAGGAGAGCAGGGGAAAGCAGTCAATCATTGGCTGTGATTTCATCAGTTACAGCATTGATTGACTACATGGGTGAAGATCTGTCCACTTTTTTCTCAGAATGATACATCATTTATTGTGATAAAATTGTGTTTTACACCATAGTTTGACTTAGGCCGATTTATACACATACTTAAGGCTCGTACAGACGTACAATTCTGTGCACGCCTGTGATGATACACGCGACAAAGCCCATTTTGGCCTATAATCGTGCGTGTGTATACGTTCGGTCAGGCTCTTTCGTTTATCCGCCAAGGCGGATTGATGAACGACCCCTGACCAACGTATACACATGCCAAATGTATACATTCTGTACCCCTTAAGAAAGGGCCTACTGTATTTCAACAAGACATAAATATTTGCTGCTCACACTTCTGAGTAACAGAATGCCAGGTGGTAATATCAGATTTAATGCTTTGGATTTCATAGGATTCAATCCAGATGATTTGGCAGCCTTGGTCATTTGGCAATAGGTAGAGCTTATGCACAGTGTGTTATAAAGCCCAGAATGTTCCTGGACATGGCCCATTTATACAACCCATAGCACTTGTCAAAATTCCTATTTAATTACAATGGGATGGAAAGAAAATCCAAAGGACTCACTATTAATTGCAGCTTTTTATGGTCTCTGTATGCCAGAAAACAGCGAGTAGCTTTATACTATTCTAGTAAGCTATTTAATGAATGGCCGCTGTTCCTGATCACTAGAACCAAGGATTATTTTACTATTCATCTACCACAAGAAGACTGTATTTTGATCCACAAATCTCTGCTTTAGAAAGGTATCCAGCAATGTGTTAGGTGTCAGAGATTAGCATCTGGTAGAATGTGTAACTTATAGCAACTGAAATAGGGAGATTTATATACTTTAAGTGCCAATTATAGCTTCAATCTTCTAGCTAATTTTGAAGTTGGAGTATGTGTTTCGGGATAAACAAATCTGTCAGTAATCTAAATATTACCACTGAGACATGTAGAATAAGTGCTTAATCATATTGAATGACAAAACAGGAAATCTGCACTAAAAAGGAACCTCAATCTTTTTTAAAGGATAACAGTTCTGAGCACACATCTTCTTGCGCGCACTTGTGCTGCCTGATTATTTTCTCTGCTGTGCTGTTAGCTGGAGATTTGACTATGATGCCTGTCTGTACCTCCAGTCTGTACCTCCATTGCCTTACCCTGTTTTCCATAGTACAATTACATCCTCTGTATAACTCATAATTGGTACTCATTTTAACATCCAATACTGTGTACTGTTTTTCTGAACAGTTTATGTTATTTATTTTTATATAGACCCCCCACTACACTGCCTCCTCTCGCCTTAAACCTTTTTCTCTTGTGGCTCCCGTCCTCTGGAATTCTATTCCCCTCTCTCTACACAAGAAACTTTAATAAACAGTTTAAATCTAACCTCTCATCCTATCTCTCTGAGCGCAGCACAGCATAGGACCGTTGACACGCACCGTTTATTACTTCCACTAGCACTTCCACCCTTTCCTATGTATCTGTGTGTTACCCACCTAAGTAGATTGTAAGCTCTAAGGGGCAGGACTTCTTTCCTCATGTTTTAAGCACTGTATATTTAGTGATGCTCATCTATTTTATATATTTATGTATTTATTGACTGTCCGCCTTGTATGACTTGTTGTATTCTATATTGTACAGCGCTGTGTCCCCCTAGTGGCGCCACATAACATATACATACATATACATACTTTACACTGAAATATTTTGAACAGTGTAAAGTTAGTTACTTTTACCTCTCTGCCTCCTTACAAATGAGTTTATGTGCGTTTAATGGTTTGTTATTACTTTGTTGTGGTAATTGCACTCTGCTAATTACTTAATTTCCCTGCCCTGTGCCTGTTTTTATCCCCATAAATTCAGACACAGCATAGAAGTTAGCTGTGCAGGAAGACCATCCAAACTGAAGCTATCCTAATTGAATTGGAGTTTAACAAGAAAACACTACCTCTATCTGACTAAAGGTGCCATACATCTATGAGATATTACTTACCCGACCGGGGGCTTATGCGATTTTTCCTTCGATCCTTTCACTAAGTCCAAACATCCCAGCAAAATTAATATAAATCCTAAAGGTGGCCATACATCAGTGCGATATTACTTACCCGACCGAGCGCTCACGAGATAATTATGATAATTAATAGTTAATAATATCCTACCGGACCGTCTCTGCCGATCTATATCCGTTATATCCATTCATTTTGCGATTGTATGTCGGTCAATATAACGAGCAGGAGAGTGGTTCCGGCAGGATCGCAGAACGTTGCGTGAGCGCTCGGTCGGGTAAGTAATATCGCACTGATGTATGGCCACCTTTATCCCACCTCCCCTCCCTGTTTATTATTCTCCTTCTTACTGCTGGGATTTGCTCCCAACCTTGGACCCTGCAAATTTCCATCTACTGTCATCCTCACCTTTCTACCCCCCTACCTATTCCTTTAGAGCTCTAATCTTTCTAACATCACAGTGTCCCTACTCTTTCACCTTCACTTCTTCTCTTTTTCCAGGCCTCCTTAATACCTAATACACGCTCTCTTGCTAACAAACACACTTCTATTCATAACGGTTTTGTTCCATCTCCTGGCTCTTTATGGAACTGACTTCGATCTCTCACACCATGATACTCTCTCATTCGCCTCGTTCCTCGGACAGGGTGGAGGGGTAGGCTTTCTGTTACCCCTATCTGCTGCTTTAAACTTGTTGCTTTTTCCTCATTTGAAGTCCTGCTTTCCACACTTTCCAGCAAACAAGAATCCTATTCATTACCCTTTCTTAACCTTTAAATCCCTTCACTCACTACTCCCTATTCTTTCTCTCTTTGTCCCTTATGTTCCTGGCCGTGCCCTCCGTTCCTCGCAAGGAAATCTTCTCAACAAAACCCCCAACCAACAATGCTGCCTCCCGCCTTAACCATTCTCTCTTGCTGCTCCCTACCTTTGGAACTCTTTCCCCTATCTCGCTTCGCCTGGTACATCTATTAATATTTTCAAATCTAGACTGTTCTACCTTCTGAGCATCAACACACAAATAATTGTTTTCCCTTTTGAGCATGTTGTACCCAATCCCCCACTTGTATCTGTATCTTGTCCCTCCCACTTAGATTGTAAGCTCTCGGGACAGGGATCTCATTCCAATGTGTCAAGGCGATGTTGCACTTATATCAATTTATACATAATTTTCTATATATGCTTTCTTAACCGATGATGAACTTATATTTAATTTTTATTTTTCTGTATAATTGCTTGCCACTTGTCCTTGTTTGTATACCCTGTATTCTATAATGTACAGCGCTGCGTACCCAAGTGGCGGCTTTTATAAATAAATTATACATCTACATTGCTGTTTCTTTCCTTCCTGAAGTCTTCTGGGCCTTTTCCCCCCAGAATTCCTAGTAGGAAGTTAAGAGGATCCAGTGGAAGTTGAGTCCAGAGGAAGTGTTGTAGAAAATGTGAGCCTCTTTCCACAGATCCCTAAGGTTGGGCATGTCCACCACATGTGCATGTATTTCTCAGTTCTTGCCAAGAGGTGAGATTGCTGGTGGAAACATGTTTGTGAAGTGGATGAGGTGTTTGTACCAAATATACATTATTTTTGTAGGTTCTCTCCACTTGGGTTACAGATATTGAGATGGATTTGGCTTGATCCCAACTTGACTCCCATTGCATGTCTATTATAGGAACATGGGATCTTTTTCCCATGAAGACAGTATTTTTCTCTGTGCGAAGAGGGGAGCCCGTTCCAAAGGAGTCGGCAGAAAGGATAGATTTTGCAGATGAAGTTCTTGGATGAATGTATTTCAATTATTTAGTTTTAGTTGTGGCAATTTTTGCTGAGAGTAGTAGTGCGTTTATTGGAGGTATGAATAGAAGGCGATGGGGGAAACCTAAATTTCTGTCTAAAAGATTCCCAGGTAGAATTGTTTTTGTCAGTAATGTAACAATGAGGTACATTGAAGATTTTTTTTGGTTTGGGTGGCTAGTTTGGTAGGTTCAGGAGGAAATTTTTTATTGAAAATAAAATGGGCGAAGTTGTGGGGAGAAGTACAAGTCTTGGTAATTTTGATCATATAGTCTCAAATATAGCGAATTTTTAGTTGTAGGTAGTAGTTGTTGTGGAAGCCAAATATTTAGATGCCACGGTATGTCAGTGAGATAGTGATTTTCTATTTTGAATCAAAATTGTAATTGTTATCTGAGCTGCTATATAATGGAGCTGTAGGTTTTGGAAGGCCAGTCCTCCACACGCGTGATTTAGTATTTAGATTTAGTATTTGAAAGCTCACTCTGATCAGGTATGTTGACCAGACAAAGGCTCTGATTTCTTTGTGGAGGTTTTGGATGGTTCTCCAATGTATTTATTGGAGTACATAATAAAGATATTATAATCTTGGTAGGACATTCATTGTGTCGTGTTTATGCAGCCTAACCAGGATATGGGATATGAATTTCCTTGTCTTAAAGGGCATGTCCACCCTAAAATGCTATTTTAAATAAGATTCCCCATGGGCTCACAGCCCCAACCGCTATTTTTTTTTTTTTAAAAAGCCCCCCAAACTCTACTTACCCTCCCTCTTTCCTCCGCCGCGCTCCTGCCTCTGCTTGCGAAAATGCAAGCAGAGGGGCGGGACCGGCAGCCGCGTCTGTGATTGGCTGAGCGGCAGCCCAGTCACGGACGCGCTGCGGTCATTCAGTGCAGCGAGGAAAGAGGAGATATCTGTTGTATTCAATTAGATCAACCGACTTGAAGTTTAGTTCTTGAAGACGTTTCGCTAGTCATCCGACTGGCTTTCTCAATTCAGAATGACTTGTACAAGAATCTGTGGCACTTATGTACCCTGGAAAATCCCATTAGCATATCACAGCCAGGTGTTAAGGGTGTGGTTAGATAGTGGCTAAAGGTGTTATAGGAACCCCAGAGTAAGGTGTAAAACAGCATTGTACATGGCGACAGATGGTGTCGAACCACCCCCCACCTCTATTTAGGCTTGGTTTCTTTCTTTATTTTCACATAAATGGCCACCTTAACACCTCTCTTGAACCAGTCACATTCCTTTGCCAAATGTTAACATTACAATCTTCAAGGTATGTCCTTTATCCTTAAGATGCAAGTACACGCTGAGTCCTGACCCGAGGAATTGGCTCTTCTGTGCTGGGCCATACGTTGATGCAGTTGTTGTTTGGTCTCCCCACATACAAATCAGAGCATTCTTCACTGCACTGCACTGCATATATGATGTCGCTTTCTTGTGTTTCGGTATTGGGTCTTTCGGATGTACCAATTGCTGCCTCAGCGTGTTGCTCGGTTTAAAGCAGACAGGGATACGGTGTTTTTTGAAACTCTTCTTAGTTTCTCCGGAGACCCCTGCTACATATGGGATGACCATGTTCTTTCTCCTGTCTTGCTTTTCCCCTCACTGTTGGTATTCGTGTTCTTTTCTTTCCTTCTGCTTCTTGACAAAGGCCAGTCTGGATATCCACAAGTTTTAAGGGCTCCCTCTGAGATGTTTCATTTCTTTGGCCTTCGCCTCTGTGCTAGTGGGGGATGTTTCTCAGCTCTGTGTTGCAGGGTTCTGATGACCCCCAGCTTGTGATCTAAAGGGTGGTGGAGTCAAACATCAAATACTGATCTGTGTGTTTGTTTTCTGTAAACCTCTACTTCCAGTTTACCATTCTCCCTGACTTATACCAAGCAGTCAGAAAGCCAGTTTGTTGTTTTGTACCTCTTCCCTTGTAATTTGATGTTTTGGGTCTACCGCATTAATGTTTCTGTGAAAGCTTGTACTTCCTTCTGGGGATTTTAACCCAGGTTCATCCACATATGAACCATGGGCTGGGTGCTGTTCCCTTAAAGTATTAAGCGCCAGTTTTTTTCTAACTCCCTGTAAAGTTGGCTACAATGGAGATCCCATACACCCCTGGCGTGATATGCTAATTGGATTTCCAGGGTACTAAGTTGCCCCAGATTCTTGTACAAGTCATTCTAATTGAGAAAGCCAGTCGGATGACTAGCAAACGTCTTCAAGACTTAACTTCAAGTCCGGTTGATCTAATTGAATACAACAGATTACCATGACCTGATGAATGAGAAACCTTCACAAGCAGGAAAGAGGAGAGGTAAGTAGAGTTTGGGAGCTTTATAAAGATAAAAATATAGCGTTGGGGCTGAGAGCCCAGGGGAATCTTACATATTAAACATTTCACGCTAGGGAGGGACGGGAGAGGGAGGGAGAGGGAGGGGGGAGAAGGGCTGCAGTACTCGCAAAAATCTACCTGAGGCAAGGTAGGAGGCAGAGCCCTGCTAGCCTCCTGGTGGGCAGTTTTTTGCACTTTGGGGGGGGCTACAGGAGAACCCTATGGAGCTGGGATGAGGTAAGGATTAACCTACACTACATGGTGGGGCCAGTAGTTGGGGGGATTATAGTTTGGGGGTGGACATGCCCTTTAACACCTGTTTTTTTTTTTTAGGTGGTGGTAATTTTTCTGAATAAAAAGTCATAGTATGGAGTTATTGTTACTCCAGCTTTTTTTCCACTGAAGTTGGAAATGAGGTTGTATCTCCTCCATAGGGGTTAGTATTGGGAGGGCTTGGGATTTTTCTGTTTTTGTAAATCCAGAGACCTGCTGAAAGAGATGTTTCCAGCAGGAACTTGCAAACAGGAGCCGGACCAGCAGCCGTGGCTGTGATTGGTTGAGAGGTAGCCATCGACATGGTTGCCGTCAATGCAGAACCATGGGGGCAACGCTGTAAGAAAGTTCAGATTATTTTTTTAAGCAAACAACAGGGTTCCCCTGCACATGCCACTGTCCTCTCAGAGGCACGAGGGAGCAGAAACCTTCCCACGGAAGACACCTCCTAATTCAGTTTCCTGGACTTTGGACAAGTATCTGCAGGAGAACCATAAGGGAGCTGATTTAAAGTAAGGATTTTTTTTAACTACACTGTGGGGCCAGTATGGGTTAAATTTTAGTTTGGGGGGTGGACATGCCCTTAATGTCACCACAATGTTCATATAAAAAGTGTATTAGGGTATATATAATGATTGATAAGGAATTTTATAAAGCCATGTGCACCATTTTTTATCATTCCTTCACATCTATATATACTTAAAGGAAATCACATCACATATTATGGATTACACAGTAATGGATTATACGTATACATATACATAGAAGTTGGAGCACACAGCACACACCTGAAATTGGAGAACATTTTATTATTACACAATCATTTTCATTTTCAGTAATAAACACAAACATTGGTAAATACCTTGATTTATTTATTTATTTTACTGATCACGTTCCCAGTTAATTAGCTTTTTAGTAGTCCCAGTTCTGTCTATCTAACATGTTTCCACAATCCCCCCCTGTTATAAACAGCTTGATTTCAAAAAAAAGTAACATTGGTAGTGTCAAAAGCAGTCCGAGACAACCAATCACTTGTTGACTTTGCTACGTACATCCCTTTACTTTTTCCTCCAACGTGTCCACCTGAACAAGAGACACAGGACCTCCCCTATGGAGGCATTACATTTTAAATGAGGGTTTGTAAAGTTTGTAAAACTTGTCTCGCTCTTTTAAAAAGGGGTTTTAGTTGAAAGTAAAACTGTATATAGAATTAATATGAATACCTAATATTGAACCTTTTGTTAAGAGAATAAATAAAACACTAAATATTTCTAGAATATAAAAATATAAGAGAAAAAGTGATGAATGGTCAGTGTTAGACATTTTGCTTCATATGATTTGTTTAGATATTTCAAAAAAATCTTCTTATTTAACAAGCCATTTATTTTACCCTATGTCATGGTAATTGAATTTTCCCAGTGTTATGCAAAATGGCCCAATCTTACTAGATTTAATAGGGATATTGTCCCTAATCCACATTCATATTAAAGGGCAACAATAAGACCCAAACAAACCTCCTCCCCCCTAATAGTATTAAGTTGGGGACCTAAACTGCTAATCCTCATCCCTGGGTTTCCTTTGGTTTTTCCAAACGAGACCAGATGTAAGTGATGCCTCAGGACTCATATTGTACTGTTCAATGGGTAGGCACACTTGCAAAGGATGTCTTCCCATTGATAACTTGCAGGGGCAGAGCCACCAGCACTAGAAGAATGGGTTGATTGGTGGCAGTGGGTTTGTATGGCACTATAGTTTCTGCTTTAAGCTGGTCAATTAAACCAGCTGTTAGTCTGAATGGGCTGGTGTTCCCTGGGAAATGGGTTAACACCATCTTAAGATTGTGGTTGAAGAACTAAATTGATAGGATTTACTCATTTACAGAGAGTTGCCTGTTTAATCAATCTACAGCAACCAATTAAATCTGCCTAAGCTGGGTACACACGGACAGATTTTTGTAAAAGATTAGGATACCATACAGCGTGAGGTTCTCTTCCTATACACAGCATATACACCGACATAGGGAAGACATTCGGTCTGATGTTTCCCTCGACCGTGGCAGACTTCCTCTTAGGGAGACTACCGCAGCCGAGGAATTTACAGACTTTCCGAATGAGCGAACATTCGGCAGCCGTGTGCTCGTAAGGGAAAGCGGCCGCACGATGCTGATAAAGCCCGGATACTATCGGATCTGATGGTATCGGTACTGTGTGTACCTAGCTTTACAGCAGTAAACAATAAAAACAGCATTTTACTTGTTACATTATTTCTTAGACTAGTTAAAATACCATTATCTTTGGCTTTTCACCATCTATGGCTAACAGCGTAACTAACCCTGTTGTCAGGTTGGTTAAAAATGAACAGGGTTATTAATAAAAGTTTCTTATCGTTTAAAATGGTGCTAATTTTGCCCTAGCTAATCAGTTCTTATTTAACATTTGAAAGCTATCATCTGATTGGTTGGGGAAAATTAGCCCCATTTTAAACAATAAGAACTTTTACTTGAACTCCCTGGAAATTTGCACATGCCTTTCAGGGATATATTAAATGTGTCTGTTTGATTAAAACCACACAGGAACAGCGTTATTGCCTCTACACCACGCTAAACACAATATATGTATATGTGCTAAGAAAGGTAACAAAAAGTAAACGCCCACCCTGGTGAGTGTAGGTTCCGGTGCTTTCGTATATACTTGAGTATAAGTCGAATTTTTCACAGGCTTTAACATTAAGCCTGAAAACCTAACCCGTCGCCTTATACTCGAGTCAAGTCCTATTTAGATCCAATTCTGCAATTACAGATAGTACAGTAGGTGGCGCGGTGTTTAACCTTATAGCAAAGTTACAGGAGCTGATCTTCCTTTCCACTCTGCTTCCTGTATTCTCCTGCCTGGACTCCCTCACCTGTCACTGGATGCTGAAACGATGGGTCTCCTCAGTTTTTGGGGCAAAAACAGTGCTATACAGTGCAAAAGACAGCTTGAAACTACACTCTACTCTCAGTTGACTTTTAAACTATTGGGTCAGAGAATCCTTTACTATATGGGGACATAGTTCGCTTTAACTACAGGGGGTTCAGAGGGCCCTTTAAATATATGGGGTTCAGGAGAATTGTAAATGATGGTTAAGCTTAATTAAAAGTTTAACTGAACCTTGCCACTCCACATGTTTAGGAAACTGAACTCCCAGCAACAAAGCATGTGCTGGGAGTTGTAGTTTCCAAACATCTGGAGTGCCAAAGAATTGGAGGTTACTGACTCGGATTTGGGCTATTTACTGATGGATTTGTATGGTAATTCTGCTGTCTATTAAAAAGGGCAACTAAAGCCTAAAAACAACACAGAATCAGAAGGCAGTAGTGGTGATAATTTCTACCTCGACTTATACCGAGTCAATCAGTTTTTAAGACCAATTTTTCAGGTAAAATATGTAGCCGTCACTACGACTTATACTCGGATCGACTTTACTCGCGTATATACGGTATGCTTTCACCTTCATTTATTTGGATCGCTGAAATTATCAACTGATCAGTAAGTTATCACTAGGACTCACCAGGAAAACACACATGGTCCGAGTGCCATCGCCCCATACCCGTCGCTAAGCGGTCCAATCCAATACAGCATATAAACAAACTCGGTGCTAGGATCTCTCCTGACAAGGCAAACACAGTAGCTCGGATTCAGCGTGCCTTTAAAAGGATAATTACGCGGTAAAATAAGTTAATTAGTTGCCATTGTTTTTTTTTTCCCCCCCCATACCGTGACCTGGATGAATGAATATTACAGATATACCATGACCTGGGTGAATGAATATTACAGATATACCATGACCTGGATGGATGAATATTACAGATATACCATGACGTGGATGAATGAATATTACAGATATACCTTGACCTGGATGAATGAATATTACAGATATACCGTGACCTGGATGGATGAATATTACAGATATACCGTGACCTGGATGGATGAATATTACAGATATACCATGACCTGGATGAATGAATATTACAGATATACCATGATCTGGATGAATGAATATTATCAGATATACCATGACCTGGATGGATAACTGGATTAACAGAATACCATGACCTGGATGGATGAATATTAAGATATACCATGCATCTGATGAATGAATATTACAGATATACCTAGACCTGGATGATGATATTACAGATATACCTGACCTTGAATGGATGAATATTACAGATTATACCATGACTGGATGAATGAATATTACAGAGATACCTTAACCTGGATAATGAAATATACAGATATACCATGACCTGGAGGAATAATATTACAGATATACCATGACCTGGATGATAATTGAATATTATCAGATATCCTACCAGCTGATGATGAATATTACAGATATAACCGTGACTGGATGAATGAATATTACAGATAACCTGACTCTGGATGAATGAATATTACAGATAACCATGACCTGGATGAATGAATTTACAGATATACCCATGACCTGGATGAATGAATATTACAGATATACCATGACCTGGATGAATGAATAATTACAGATTCCATGACCTGGATGAATGATATTACAGATATACCAGACCTGGATGGATGAATATTACAGATATACCTGACCTTGATGGATGATGATTACAGATATACCATGACCTGGATGAATGAATATTACGATATACCATGACCTGGATGGATAAATATTACAGATATAACCATATCTGATGAATGAATATTAGCATATAACGCATACTGGATGGATAAATATTACAGATTACCATGACCTGGATGAATGAATATACAGATATACCATGATCTGGTGATGATAGATATTACACGATATACGCCTGACTGGATGAATGAATATTACAGATATACCATGACCTGGATGAATGAATATTACAGATATACCATACCTGGATGAATGAATATTACAGATATAACCATGATTGGATGAATGAATGATTACAGATATGCCACGGACTGTATGATGAGATTAATAGATATCCATGACCTGGATGAATGAATATTATTCAGTATTACCATGACCTGGATGGTATGAATATTACAGATATAAACCATTTACCTGGATGGATGATATGACAATTACTATACCATGACTGGATGAATGAATATTACAGATATACGAACCTGGATGAATGATATTACAGCATATACCATGACCTGGATGAATGATAATTACAGATATACCGATGGGATCTTGGATGAATAATATTACAGATCTGGCCATGATGGATGATGAATATTACAGATATACCATGACCTGGATGGATGAATATTATAGTATATACCATGATCTGGATGAATGAATATACAGATATACCATGACCGGAGTGATGAATATTACAGATATACCATGACCTGGAGATTATTCCAGATATAGCCTATGTATCTGGATGACTGAAATATTAGCATATATGACCGTACTGATGAATGAATATTACAGATATACCATACCTGGATAATGATATATAATATATCCATGATCTGGATGAATGAATATTACAGATATACCATGACCGATGGAGGGGATGAATATTATGATTAGTCCATGGATGGATATGAATATTACATAATACCTACCTGGATGATGAATATTAGCAGATGGGTTATACGATAACCATGACCTGGATGAATAATATTACAGATATACCAATGACCTGAGAGATGAATATTACAGATATACCATGACCGGATGATGAGATATATACAGATATACCATGACTGGATAATGAATATATACAGATATACGCGACCTGATGATGAATATTACAGATATACATGACCTGGATGAATGAATATTACAGATATACCATGATCTGGATGAATGAATATTACAGATATACGCATGACCTGAATGGATGAATATATAGATATACCATGACATGGATGATGAATATTACAGATATACCATGACTGGATGATGAATATACAGATATACCATGACCTGGAGAGATGATATACAGTATTACCATGACGGGATGAATGATATACAGATATACCATGACCTGGATGAATGAATATTACAGTATACCATGACCTGGATGAATAATATTACAGATATACCATGACCTGGATGGATGAATATTACAGATATACCATGACCGATGAATGATATTACAGATTACCATGACTCTGGATGAATGATATTACGATACCATGACCTGAGAATGAATATTCAGATATACCATATCTGGATGATTGAATATTACAGATAACCATGACCTGATGAATGAATATTACAGATATCCATGACGCTGGATGAATGAATATTATCAGATATACCATGACCTGGATGATGAATATTACGATATACTCTGTAACTGGATGAATGATATTATTACAGATATACCATGACCTGGATGAATGAATATTACAGATATACCAGAGCCTGGATGAATGAATATTACAGATATACCATGACCTGGATGAATGAGTATTACAGATATACCATGATCTGGATGAATGAATATTACAGATATACCATGACCTGGATGGATGAATATTACAGATATACCATGACCTGGATGGATGAATATTACAGATATACCATGACCTGGATGAATGAATATTACAGATATACCATGACCTGGATGAATGAATATTACAGATATACCATGATCTGGATGAATGAATATTACAGAATCCAGGTCATGGTATATCTGTACATTTCATTCATCCAGGTCATGGTTCTATTGTAATATTCATTCATCAGGTCATGGTCTATCTGTAATATTCATTCATCCAGGTTACATAGGTATATCTGTAATATCCATTCATCCAGGTCACGGTATATCTGTAATATGTCATTCATCCAGGTCATGGTATATCTGTAATATTCATTCATCCAGGTCATGGTATATTTGTATATTCATTCATCCAGGTCACGGCATATCTGTAATATCTATTCATCCAGGTCATGGTATATCTGTAATATTCTTCATCCAGGTCATGGTATATCTGTATATTCATTCATCCAGTCATGTATATTGTAATATGCATTCATCTGGTCATGGTATATCTGTAATATGCATTCATCCAGTCATGTATATCTGTAATATTCATTCATCTACACCGGTCATGGTATATCTGATAATATCTCATCATCCAGGTCATGGTATATCTGTAATATTCATTCATCAGGTCATGGTAATCTGTATATTCAATCTCCAGATCTGGTATATCTGTAATATCTATGTCATCCAGGTCATTGTATATCTGTAATATATCTTCATCCAGTCATGGTATATCTGTAATATCATTCATCCAGGTCATGTATATCTGAATAAATTCATTCATCAGGTCATGGGTATATCTGTAATATTCATTCATCCAGTCATGTATACTGTAATATCATCATCCAGGTATGTATTCTGTACTATCATTCCTCCAGGTCATGGATATCGTATATTCATTCATCCAGGTCATGGTTATCTGTAATATTCATCCATCCAGGTCATGGTATATCTGTAGATTATATCAATCATGGTATCTATTCACCATCAGGTCATGTATATCGGTAATATCATTCATCCAGATCATGGTAATCTGTAATTCATTCATCCAGGTCATGGTATATCTGTATATCATTCATCCAGGTTACGGTTATATCTGTATTTCATTCATCCCAGAATCCTGGTATCTCTGTAATATTCATCCATCCAGGTCATGGTATATCTGTAATATTCATTCACCTCCAGGTCATGGTATATCTGTAATATTCATTCATCACGTCATGGTACTATCTTAATTTCATTCATCCAGGTTCATGGTATATCTGAATATTCATTCATCCAGATCATGGTATATCTATAATATTCATCCATCCAGGTCATGGTATATCTGTAATATTCATCTTTCATCCAGGTCATGGTATATCTGTAATATTCATTCCTCCAGGTCATGGTAATCTGTAATATCATCATCCAGGTATTGTATATCTGTAATATTCATCTCATCCAGTCGGTATATCTGTAAATATTCATCCAGAGGTCATGGTATACTGTATATATATCATCCACCAGTCATGGTATATCTGTAATATTCATTCATCCAGAGCATGGTAATATCTATAATATTCATCTCCAGGTCATGGTATATCTGTAATATTCATCATCCAGGTCAGGGTATATCTGTATATTCATTCATCCAGATACATGGTATATCTGTAATATTCATTCATCCAGGTCATGGATATCTGTAATATTCATCATCCAGGTCAGGTATATCTGTAATATTCATTCAGCGATCATGGTATATCTGTAATATTCATCCATCCAGGTCATGGTAATCGGTAATATTCCATCCATCCGGTCATGGTATATCTGTATATTCATTCATCCAGATCATGGTATATCTATAAGTATTCATCCATCCATGTCATGGTATATCTGTAATATTCATTCATCCAGTCATGGTATATCTGTTAATATCATTCATCCAGGTCATGGTATATCGTATATCTTCATCCAGTCTGGTATTCTGTAATATTCATTCATCCAGGTCATGGTATATCTGTAATATTCATTCATCCGATCATGGATATCTGTTAATATTCATTCATCCAGGTCATGGTATATCTGTAATATTTATCCATCCCAGATCATGGTATATCTGTAATATTCATTCATCCAGATCATGTGTATATCTGTAATATTTATCCATCCAGTCATGGTATATCTGTAATATTCATTCATCCAGGTCATGGTTATATCTGTAATATTCATCCACCGGTCATGGTATATCTGTAATATTCATCCATCAGGTCATGGTATATCTGTAATATTCATCATCCAGGTCATGGTATATCTGTAATATTCATTCATCCAGTCTGGTATCTGTAATTCATTCATCCAGGTCGGTATACTTAATTTCATTCATCAGGTCATGGTCTATCTGTAATATTCATTCATCCAGGTCACGGTCTATCTGTAATATTCATTCATCCAGGTCACGGTATATCTGTAATATTCATTCATCCAGGTCACGGTATATCTGTAATTTCATCATCCAGTCGGTAATCTGTATTTCTTATCCAGTCAGGTATATCTGTAATATTCATTCATCCAGGTTACGGTATATCTGTACTATTCATCCTCCAGATCATGGTATACTGTAATATTCATCCCATCCAGGTCATGGTATATCTGTAATATTCATCATCCGGTCATGGTATATCTGTTAATATCATTCAGTGATCATTATATCTATATATTCATCCATCCAGGTCAGGTTATTCTGTAATATTCATCCATCCAGGTCATGGTATTGTAATATTCATCATCCAGGATCATGGTATTCTTAATATTCATTCATCCAGGTCAGGTATTCTGTAATATTCATTCATCCAGGTTACGTATATCTGTAATATCATTCATCCAGATCATGGTATATCTGTAATATTCATCCATCCAGGTCATGGTATATCTGTAATATTCATCCATCCAGGTCATGGTATATCTGAATATCATTCATCCAGATCATGGTTATCTATAATATCATCCATCCAGGTCATGGTATATCTGTAATATTCATTCATCCAGATCATGGTATATCTGTAATATTCATTCATCAGGTCATGGTATATCTGTAATATTCATTCCCATCCAGGTCATGGTATATCTGTAATATTCATTCATCCAGGTCATGGTATATCTAATATTCATTCATCCAGATCATGGTATATCTGTATATTCATTCATCCAGGTCATGGTATATCTGTAATTTCATTCACCAGATCAGGTATCTCTGTAATATTCTTCATCCAGTCATGGTATATCTGTAATATTCATTCATCCAGGTCATGGTATATCTGTATTTCATTCATCCGGTCATGGTATATCTGTAATATTCATCCATCGGTCGGTATATCTGTAATATTCATTCATCCAGGTCATGGTATATCTGTAATATTCATTCATCCAGGTCATGGTATATCTGTAATATTCATTCATCCAGGTCATGGTATATCTGTATATTCTTCATCCAGGTCATGGTATATCTGTAATATTCATTCATCCAGGTCATGGTATATCTGTAATATTTCATTCATCCAGGTCATGGTATATCTGTATATTCATCATCCAGGTCATGGTATATCTGTAATATCATCATCCAGGTTACGGTATATTGTTGTGTTCAGTTAGATCAACTGCACTTAAAGTTTAGTTCTTGAAGACTTTTCGCCTAGTTATCCGACTGGCTTCTGAATTGAGAAACCAGTAGGATGATAGCGAAACATCTTCAAGAACTAAACTTTAAGTCCAGTTGATCTAACTGAATAACACAGATATATGTATATTGGATCAGCAACGTCGGATAGGAAGCAAGTTCTGTCAATCAGTGCACTGCTGGGGAATAGAGATTTTGTTTTTCGAAGAATCAAACCCAGTCTCCCATTTGTCTGCCTTTAATGTAATTTAAGAGCAGGGCCCCCAACTCTTTGAGTTGTGACTGCTTCAAACCGATGAAGGCTTCAGCATGTTGAATTTCAAGACCAATGTTAAATTATGTAACCAATCATGAAATTAGTCCGGCTAGCAGCAGTATGTTGCCAAAAGTTTGGTCGGTGCTTAAATAGGTAGAGGCAATAATACAAATAAGAGTAATAGACCTATAGCACTCTGTATAAAATTCCTTTATACTATGGGAAATTGCATAGAACATACTTAAAAAAGATATAGGCACCCTAGGTAGCTGGTTTAACATCTCAGGTTTAGCTAGTGTAGACTTTACGAGATGTTAAACCAGCTAGCCTAGGTGCCTATATCTGTTTTTAAGTATGTTTTATGCATTTTTAGTTTTATACAGGGTGCTATAGGTCTATTCTCTTTATTTGCAATATTAATTATTGACATATCAAGAATGTTTGAAACAATTACAATAAACATACAGTATACTTTCACACAAATCTAAATTAAAATGTACTACAAATGGCTTTTTACAGTTACAAAGAAATGATTATAAATCGGTACCTACATTTTAAAACAAGGCTTGGAGACCATGCCCTAGTGTTTACCGTACAACCCCAGTGCACACAATGCCAGATGGATGTGTCATACATATAGATTGCCATATGTTCCTGTGCTGTTTGGCAGGCCGCCCCTTAATAAACAAAGTAGACTCTCCCTGCTCCACTTCTACAGTTCTATACTAGTTAGTGTGTCACTAGCAGGGGATGTCACTGTAACTCTGCGAATTAAATCAGTGGTTAGCAAACTTTTTCAGGTTTTAGGAAGGTAAATAGTTTATTCCCCTTGTATTTTTTTATCAAAGCCTGTCCTGCTCTGTTTGCAATTAAAGAAATTGTCACATTTATATGTGGCATGTCCCTGACACCTGCCCCCCATTTGCTTTCATCTTCTGCATGTTTGCCAACAGTCCCTGATTTCTGTGAACCCAGCAGACCTTTAAATCTGCATCCCTGCCACTGTTACAGTATATTAAAGTTCTAGCTGTTATCTACCAATAACTACTGGGAAATTTGGAGAAACCTACCTCTCTACTATTTTAGAATGGTATGGACTGAATGCATGACACTTAATGGGTATGTCCACCCCCCAATCACGAGTGGATGGCGGCCGAGCCCTCCTGCTTAACTTCCGTGCTTGGAAAGACACGGACGTTAAGCAGAAGCAGCTGTGAACGAAGGCTGGTAAGTACATTTCGGGGACCTGTGGTGCTATAAACCTTGCGAGGTCGAGGTTTATAGCCATTCCTACCAAATACCAAATTTATTTTTGGGGGTGGACATACCCTTTAAAGTCCCTTTGTAACACACAATACATACATTTTTTTATTTTTTACATCTGTACCATGTAGTATGCACCAGGGTTGGCTGGCATCCCTATTTGGATGGGATTGTCCCAACTGCAGAGACAAAATCCTAATTCCCGCAGTTAGGGCTAATCACGCCCAAGGAATGGTCCGGGCAGCCATACCCCCGGAACATCCCTACCCTGCCTACCACCTCCACCTTCCCATTTTTTCTCCACTCTTCCTCTGCCACACACCCTTCCACTCAGGGGAATATCTGGCAACCCGGTATGCACACTAATGACCACAATATCATACATAGAAACAAATTGTTCAAATTCTTAGTTTCTATTTTGCCATTGATCCCATGGCATGTAGCTGGGCTTACTATTTTGTCATTTTATAAAAAAATTACTGGTTTCCCATGGAGACTAATGAGATCCATCTCCATCAAAAATCCAGTTTTCCCCTGTGATTGGACAACAGGACGTCCATTTTGAAGGTTTTTTTACACTTTAGGAACCAAAACTGATCTCCCTAACTTTGAATGACATTTACTTTATCGGACACTTAGTGGCGTATGAGTTTACTTATATTATGTCTATATATTACCCAAGATCCCATGTGCCATGGTTAACCTGTGATTGGATAATAATCCAGATCTAAGATACGTGGCCGCCACATCACACACATTATCGGGAAAGAGAGATTGTTTACAATATTACATCCGTTATTGTGAGCTGATCGAAAGGCACATGTGTAAAGAGGGACATTTTCTGTGATATGCTGTAATATTTTTTGCAAATCTTTGTTGACTATAATTATTTTTCAAAAAACAATTAAACTTGTTTCCCATCAATACCTCACCTTTAATTTTAATACAATAATAACATTAACCTTTACAGCTCATTATGTCAGTCAGTTTACAAGACAGAGCACTCCAAGTGCCAATTAAATAATCACATGGCGCGTAGACAAGATGGTTCAGAACCTATTCCAAGTAACAAGACTAAACACATCCTGTGACATTCTAAATACAATAAATACACTCCTAACCATTTAGGTTATAAGGAGATAGCAGGTGTTCAGAAACTCTTTCCAAGTAGGTCACCTTGTGTTACTGGATTTATATCCAATTTTACCAAATTTATAATTAATTACTGTTTTTTTCTGCTTTCTTTTTTTTAATCTTTGAAATTGACTTTTTTTTCTAATTAAAAAAAAGATTGCTGTGTAAAATCATTTGAAACATAGTTAGTTCTACTGATTACATTTGCTATTTTAAATCAGATTTATTCCTTACAACTTACATAAACCTTTACCATTAGGACAGCACGGTGGCCAATGGTTAGCACTGATGCCTTGCAGCGCTGAATCCTGAGTTCGATTCCACCCTTGGACACATCTGCAAGGATTTGTATGTTCTCCTTGCAGGGCCTGATGTAAATTGAGTAAATAATTGTAAAGCGCTGCGGAATATGCAGCGCATATAAGAAATAAAATACATACGTAAAGGCAAGAACTAATCATAGTTTTTACCAGTTTATTACTTGCATTGTACAAGCTATTTAATGATAAGTTTCTATTTCTTTGGCAAAGACATCTGCCTCCTTCCTCTGCAGTAAGCTTTTTATAAGCTTGAGCATGTGCAAGGAGGCAGCATGTGAAACAGCAGTCAATCATTGGTTTTGTCAGTTGTCACAACCTTGATTGACTGCATGGAGGTAGGGGCCAGCTTTTGGGGGCCCCCACTCTACCAGAATGGGGAAATAATTTTTACTTAAAATCTATTTATTTAATGCAGGTAATAAAGATAACTGGCAACTGCCCATTTTTTCTATTCAAAGGGAATTTCCCACCCTCCCCTTATCCATCGCTTAAGTCCCCCAACACATTTTCACTAGAGTACAGACATGCTGATGCTGACCCGACACTGCGCACCTGAGGCCTGCTAGGTCGGATCATCAATGATGATGAAAAATGTTTAATTTTTATTTTATTTCAATTAAATCAGCATACTCTAACCTCTCTGCATGATCCTGTACCTGATGGAAAATCTCATATTTATAAACCGACCCCCAGTCCCCACTTCTAAGATTGGCAAGCGATAAAGTGATTGACATCACTTTCAATTGGATACTGCAAGATGTGGAGTGCTATTTTCCATGACATGCTCCGATTGTCCTTTGAAAGTGACCAAACACCCACAAAAAGCCAAACAACATATTACAGATATACCATGACCTGGATGAATGAATATTACAGATATACCATGACCTGGATGAATGAGTATTACAGATATACCATGATCTGGATGAATGAATATTACAGATATACCATGACCTGGATGGATGAATATTACAGATATACCATGACCTGGATGGATGACTATTACAGATATACCTGACCTGAATGATGAATATTACAGATATACCATGACTGGATGAATGAATATTACAGAATACCTTAACCTGGATGAATGAAATATACAGATATACCATGACCTGGAGTGAATAATATTACAGATATACCATGACCTGGATGAATGAATATTACAGATATCCTTGACCCTGGAATGAATTAATTCAGCAGATATATACCGTGAACTGGATGAATGAATATTACAAATATACCATGACCTGGATGAATGAATATTACAGATATACCATGACCTGGATGAATGAATAATTACAGATTACCATGACCTGGATGATGATATTACAGAAATACCATTACCTGGATGGAGATATTACAGATATACTGACCTGATGGATGATATTACAGATATACCATGGACCTGGATGAATGAATATTACCGATATACCATGACCTGGATGATAAATATTACAGATATAACCATTTATCTGGATGAATGAATATTACAATATACCATGATCCTGGATGGATAATATTACAGATTACTCCATGATCTGGATGAATGAATATTACAGATATACCATGACTTATGATGATATTACACGATATCGCTGACTGGATGAGTGTGAATATAACAGATATACCATGACCTGGATGAATGAATATTACAGATATACATTACCTGGATGAATGAATATTACAGATATACCATGACCTGGATGAATGATGATTAGCAGATATAGCCAGGACTGGTATGTATGAATGTATATAGATATCCATGACTGGATGAATGAATATATACAGATACCATGACCTGGATGGATGAAATTACATATACCATACGCTGGATGGAGATATACAGATTACTACCATGACTGGATGAATGAATATTACAGATATACGTATACCTGGATGAATGATATTAACAGATATACCATGACCTGGATGAATGAATAATTACAGATATACCGATGATCTGGATGAATAATATTACAGATTACCATGCCACTGGATGATGAATATTACAGATATACCAGACCTGGATGGATGAATATTAAGATATACCATGACTGGGATGAATGAATATACAGATATACCATGACCTGGTAGTGGATGAATATTACAGATATACCATGACTCTGGAGAAGAATTTATTCCAGATATACCTATGATCTGGATGATGAAATATTACAATATACCGGTACTGGATGAATGAATATTACAGATATACCTATACCTGATATGATATTAAATATCCATGATCTGGATGAATGAATATTACAGATATACCATGACATGGAGGGGATGAATATTATGATTACCATGACCTGGATATGATATTACATAATACCTAAGGATGAATGAATATTAGCAGATGTTTATCACGATATACCATGACCTGGATGAATGAATATTACAGATATACAATGACCTGAGGATGAATATTACAGATATACCATGACGGATGATGAGATATATACAGATATACCATGATCTGGATGAATGAATATATACAGATATACGCGTAACCTGGATGATGAATATTACAGATATACCATGACTGGATGAATGAATATTACAGATATACCATGATCTGGATGAATGAATATTACAGATATACCATGACCTGGAATGGATGAATATATAGATATCCATGATCTGGATGATGAATATTACAGATATATCCATGACCTGGATGGATGAATATACGATATACCATGACCTGGATGGATGATAGTAAGTATACCATACGTAATGATATACGATATACCATGACCTGGAGAATGAATATTACAGATACATGACTTGGATGAATAATATTACAGATATACCATGACCATGGATGGAATGAATATTACAGATATACCATGACCGTATGAATGATATTACAGATTACCGTGACCTGGATGAATGATATTACAGATATACCATGACCTGGAGGAATGAATATTACAGATATACCATAGCTCTGGATGATTGAATATTACAGATAGACGTCATGACGCTGGATGAATGAATATTACAGATATCCATGACGCTGATGATGAATTATTACGATATACCATGACTCTGGATGATGAATATTACGATATACCATGAGACTGGATGAATGCATATTATACAGATATACCATGACCTGATATGAATGATATTACAGATATACCATGACCTGGATGAATGAATATTACAGATATACCATGACCTGGATGATGAGATATTACAGATATACTCATGACCTGGATGAATGATATTACAGATATCCTGACCTGATGAATGAATATACAGATATACATGACCTGGATGAATGAATATTACAGATATACCATGACCTGATGAATGAATTTACAGATATACCATGACCTGGATGAATGAATATTACAGATATACCATGACCTGGATGAATATATTACAGATAATACCATGACCTGGATGAATGAATATTACAGATAACATGACCTGGATGAATGAATATTACAGATATACCATGACCTGGATGAATGATATTACAGATATATACCATACCTGGATGAATGAATATTACGATATACCATGACCTGATGAATGAATATTACAGATAACCATGACCTGGATGTGAATATACAGATAGACCATGACCTGGATGAATGATATTACAGATATACCATACCTGGATAATGAATATTACAGATATACCATGACCTGGATGGTATGAGAACCTCCACAACATTGTCCATGTAGACGTTAATGGTTATGTTTCTGACTATTAAACTTCACTAGTAAGGAAGGAACAGTAAGATTTTAAAGCCAATTAGACGTTCATCATAATGTGACTATGTATGCCTATCTACAGTATCTCTATGTATGTCTGTCTGTATCTATGTATGTCTTTATCTATGAATATATATGCTGTATGTATCTATGTATGTCTATATCTGTCTATATATTCAGACAGAAAATAAAATATAATGCACATTCCTGGGCCCCATATAATATCATATTACCTGCACACTGGAACACATTAGAAACAAAGGGGTTTTAGTATACATTACTGTGATCACATGAATGATAAACTTTCCAAACGCGTCAAGGTAACCCCAGTCTGGAAGGTAACCTTGATGTGGTTAGAAGGCTTTTAATTCATGTTTGTATCTAAACATTTCATTCATGTTTGTATTTATGTATCTATGTCTTTAGCTGTGTATGTCTGTCTTCATCTGTGTATGTATATATATGTTTATGTCTGTCTATATCTATGTATTACCTCTAAAAAAGTCCCCCCAAAAAAGGCACTACTACATGAGGCTAAATAAAGTGCTATCACGTTTATTGGTGACTAGTGCACAGAAAGTATATTACAATACTTCTACTCTTGCACTTTGACTAGAAGTATTGTAATATACTTTCTCTGCACTAGTCACCAATAAACATAATAGCACTTTATTTAGCCTCATGTAGTAGTGCCTTTTTGGGGGGACTTTTTTAGAGGTGATCCTGCGATTCTACAGGTTTGGACATTTTTTCCCACTGTGTGCACCACTCTAAATAGTGCTCTACAAAGCTAGTTTTAATATGAAGCTGTGCACCTGTCCACCATAATTATTTCTATATCTATGTATGTATTTCTAAATCTATGTATGCATGTCTAGATATGTATGTTTATCTTTATTAATGGGAGTTGGGGAGATAGTTAAAAAGGCTTCAAACTAGCCACACATCATGATGGAGATCATCATATGAAACAAGCATTCCTATAATTCAGAACAGGTAGATAGTTGCAAACTTGCAATAATTTACCATTCAGTCTCAGGCTTATTTAATAAGAAGATCCAGAGCTTTTAATTTGCAGTAACCAATCAGATGATACCTTTTTAATGTTCTACTACAGGCAAAATGTTGCACCTTTTATTTAATAAGCAATACTTACAGGGTGATCTCTCTCAAATGGATTTAAAAGGCAATTATTGCCACCCCTGTCCCCTCACCACCCACTCTCCCAGTGATAGTGCCCAGGGTGAGGACCTAAACCACTAGGTCCTTGCTTCTGGCTCTTCCCTCATCAAGCAGCAAGATCCCCCGAATCCGGCTTCTGAAAGCGAGCTCTGGACCCGCCCCTTCACTTCCAAGTTTTTAACTGATAATAAGACGCTTTCCTTGTAGAGCTCGTCTTCTCATTGATCGGCCCTGCCATAGTCCTGGACATTGTCGTTCCAGATTGATGTAAGACCCGGGAGTGAGGACACATTGGTTTAGGTCCTCATCCTGGGTACTATTATCTGGGGAGGGGGCACTTGGGAGATGATAATTGCCCTTCAAAGCCATGCTAGCCGATGTAAAACCGGTTAGTGCAACTTTTAACTCCTTTGTTGCGGCAGCTGTGTAGCTAACAGTAAACCCATAACCCCAAGCAATGTCATGTGTCGATATCGGCTACTTCGGTACTTTAGCGATGTTGTCTATGTCGAGTTTAGAACATATGCTGTCAGCAGGGGTGCCCCTACCATGAAGCAAACTGAAACATTTGCTCAGGGCGCTCCCTTGCGGAACACTTAAAAGGCGTCAGTTTTAAAAAAAACTTCTTTCCTACAATACTGCAATTCAGCACCAGTCCACCAGTCAGTGTTAGTCATCCCACCACACCCACCTCCACAAGCCACGCCTATGTTCCCTGATGAAGCCACACCCGCTTCATGTGCCACCACCCATCTACTGATAGGTGGCATTCAAAAGTTGTTTCAGGTGTCAAAAACCCTAGGAACACCCCTGGCTGTCAGAAACATGAAGACATGATGTTTTTTTTTTATGTTGACAACATATAATCATGTGTCCTGTGGTATTTTCTTCACCTTGTAATGATTTTAAATAAAGCATATTTAGCATAGTTCCAGCACACTGGAATGTGTCTCATTTGGAGGAATGACTCTCCTTCTGCTGCTCATAAAACACACAGTTAGCTGGTCCATTAGCACATTGTCAGGATTCTTTTCTAATTGAGTACAGATACAATGACATTGGCCATGTCTCCTGTGTCAAGGTTTCCCTGTAACACTGATAACCCCCTGTGGAGAGTTCTGCACTTGTTGTTTCTACATGTACCTGTCTCTCACAGGGATGCAGGGGTGTCACTTGGACAGTTTTTAGAAATTGTTATTTCTTCCATTTCCTCTGTGTTGATGCCTTTATGACTCCCACAGCTTGTTCTCTTTGGGTGCGTTTTGGGAGTTTTGACACAATGGGGGTGGCACCGCACATTGCGTTATCATTGCGTTGGACTATTTGGTTGCATTGTATCATTTGACATTGTATCTCTGAGGCCAGGTACACACGGGTCATACTTTTGTCTCAACTGACCACCAGATACGATATTCCGGTTTTCGGGTAAATATAGGTACAAATTTTATTATCTGATTTTGTGTCCAACATTGGATAAAAAATGGATCAGATATGTAGGTAAATTTCAGCTGATCGCATGGTATTCTAGTCCATCCGCTGCTCTCGAATATCTGCAGTATTGCTTCTCCTGTCGGTTGGGAACTGACCCAAGTGTACCGGCCCTAACATATCCATATTATTGATTTCTCTTAAAGGACAAGTTCACCCTGTGAACAGCAATCTTTATGTAGGTTAAAGGAGGAACTGTCTCCAAACAATTTGATTTTAAATGATAGGCCAGGTTCCTACCTCCTATCTCTCCATGTGCTGCACAGCCCTAGAAATCACTGATCAGAAAGTTAGGGGGTGAGACGTTCTAAGGGGGCGATGCAATATTGGGCGCAAAATGCCCAAGTCAGTGTAAAACTCACGCGATCTGATGTATTATCGGGTTTGCATGGGTTTTAGACTGAGTTTGGGTTGCCTGCCATTTCCAAGAATGGTCAGAAAAAGCATGGCGCAGGCGATGCAAAACCGCCCTTAGTAAAGCTACTATATAGCGTGAAACTTTACGGCACCGAATAGGTGGCTTAGCCGGCGCACTCACCTGGCAGAGATCTCGCGATGTACAAAATCTCGCACAGGAATTTTTGCATCGCGGGAACTCGGGCAGGTAAGGTGTGACGGAAGAAAATATTGCATCGCTCCCTAAATCTCACAAATACTAGTTCCTCCTTCTAATCTGCGGTGGGCACATGCTCAGTGCAGGAGAAAGCAGAAGAAACCAGGAAGATATCGCATTGCAGTGACTGAAGGAGGACTTAAGAGGAGGTGGGATCAACACCAACTGTCTGCCATGTACAATGCTGTTTTGACACCTTACTCTGGGCGTTCCTATAACACCTCTTAGTCACAATGCAATCCACACCTTGCATTCAGAAGGCTGTGATATGCTAATTGGGACTTTCCAGGGTACTTATTGTCATAGATTCTTGTACAAGTCATTCCGTTTTCCTAAAAAAAAGAAAAAATGGTGACTTGTCGGTTATCTGCCCACAACCCCAACTGCTATTTTTACCAGATTATTACATGCATTTTTCTGTTCCGTTTTCCGTTCAAGAAAATGTATTTGCCTCCTCCTTCTGCTCAATGAGCTTTCTCTACGTTTGAGCATGTGCAGAGGAGAAAGCAGGGGAAATAGCAGTCAATCATTGGCTGTGATTTCATCAGTTACAGCATTGATTGACTACATGGGTGAAGATGCTGTCCACTTTTTCTCAGAAGTGATACATCATTTTATTGTGATAAAATGTGTTTTACACCATAGTTTGACTTAAGGCCGATTTATACCATACTTAAGGCTCGTACAGACGTACAATTCTGTGCACGACCTGTGAATGATACACGCGACAAAGCCCATTTTGGCCTATAATCGTGCGTGTGTATACGTTCGGTCAGGGCTCGTTCGTTAATCCGCCAAGGCGGATTGATGAACGACCCCTGACCAAACGTATACACATGCCAAATGTATACATGTCTGTACGACCCTTAAGAAAGGGCCTACTGTATTTCAACAATAGAACATAAATATTTGCTGCTCACACTTCTGAGTAAACAGAATGCCAGGTGGTAATATCAGATTTAATGCTTTGGATTTCATAGGATTCAATCCAGATGAGTTGGCAGAGGCCTTGGTCATTTGGCAATAGGGTAGAGCTTATGCACAGTGTGTTATAAAAGCCCAGAATGTTCCTGGACATGGCCCATTTATACAACCCATAAGCTACTGTCAAAATTCCTATTTAATTACAATGGGATGGAAAGAAAATCCAAAGGACTCACTATTAATTGCAGCTTTTTATGGTCTCTGTATGCCAGGAAAACAGCGAGTAGCTTTATACTATTCTAGTAAGCTATTATAATGAATGGCCGCTGTTCCTGATCACTAGAACCAAGGATTATTTTACTATTCATCTACCACAAGAATGCACTGTATTTTGATCCACAAATCTCTGCTTTAGAAAGGTATCCAAGCAATGTGTTAGGTGTCAGAGATTAGCATCTGGTATGAATGTGTAACTTATAGCAACTGAAATAGGGAAGATTTATACGTTAAGTGCCAATTATAGCTTCAATCTTCTAGCTAATTTTGAAGTTGGAGTATGTGTTTTGGGATAAACAAATCTGTCAGTAATCTAAATATTACCACTGAGAACATGTAGAATAAGTGCTTAATCATATTGAATGACAAAACAGGAAATCTGCACTAAAAAGGAACCTCAATCTTTTTTAAAGGATAACTATGTTCTGGAGCACACATCTTCTTGCGCGCGCACTTGTGCTGCCTGATTATTTTCTCTGGCTGTGCTGTTAGCTGGAGATTTGACTATGATGCCTGTCTGTACCTCCAGTCTGTACCTCCATTGCCTTACCATCTGTTTCCATAGTACAATTACATCCTCTGTATAACTCATAATTGGTACTCATTTTAACATCCAATACTGTGTACTGTTTTTCTGAACAGTTTATGTTATTTATTTATATAGACCCCCCACTTACACTGCCTCCTCTCGCCTTAAACCTTTTTCTCTTGTGGCTCCCGTCCTCTGGAATTCTATTCCCCTCTCTCTACATCAAGAAACTTTAATAAACAGGTTTAAATCTAACCTCTCATCCTATCTCTCTGAGCGCAGCACAGCATAGGACCGTTGACACTGCACCAGTTATTACTTCCACTAGCACTTCCACCCTTTCCTATGTATCTGTGTGTTACCCACCTAAGTAGATTGTAAGCTCTAAGGGGCAGGGACTTCTTTCCTCATGTTTTAAGCACTTGTATATTTAGTGATGCTCATACTTATTTATATATTTATGTATTTATTGACTGTCCGCCTTGTATGACTTGTTGTATTCTATATTGTACAGCGCTGTGTCCCCCTAGTGGCGCCACATAAACATATACATACATATACATACATTTACACTGAAATATTTTGAACAGTGTAAAGTTAGTTACTTTTACCTCTCTGCCTCCTTACAAATGAGTTTATGTGCGTTTAAGTGTGATTACTTTGTTGTGGTAATTGCACTCTGCTAATTACTTAATTTCCCTGCCCTGTGCCTGTTTTTATCCCCATAAATTCAGACACAGCATAGAAGTTAGCTGTGCAGGGAAGACCATCCAAACTGAAGCTATCCTAATTGAAATTGGAGTTTAACAAGGAAAACACTACCTCTATCTGACTAAAGGTGGCCATACATCTATGAGATATTACTTACCCGACCGGGGGCTTATGCGATGTTCCTTCGATCCTTTCACTAAGTCCAAACATCCCAGCAAAATTAAGTATAAATCCTAAAGGTGGCCATACATCAGTGCGATATTACTTACCCGACCGAGCGCTCACGAGATAATTAATGATAATTAATAGTTAATAAATCCTACCGGAACCGTCTCTGCCGATCTTATATCCGTTATATCCATTCATTTTGCGATCGTATGTCGGTCAAATATAAGAGCAGGAGAGGTGGTTCCGGCAGGATTGCAGGAACGTTGCGTGAGCGCTCGGTCAGGTAAGTAATATCGCACTGATGTATGGCCACCTTTATCCCACCTCCCCTCCCTGTTTATTATTCTCCTTCTTACTGCTGGGGATATTGCTCCCAACCTTGGACCCTGCAATATTTCCATCTACTGTCATCCTCACCTTTCTACCCCCCTACCTATTCCTTTAGAGGCTCTAATCTTTCTAACATCACAAGTGTCCCTACTCTTTCACCTTCACTTCTTCCTTTTTCCAGTGGCCTCCTTAATACCTTAATACATGCTCTCTTGCTAACAAACACACTTCTATTCATAACCGGTTTTGTTCCATCTCCTGGCTCTTATGGAGACTTGGATCTCTCACCATGATACTCTCTCATTCGCCTCGTTCCTCAGGACAGGGTGGAGGGGTAGGCTTTCTGTTTACCCCTATCTGCTGCTTTAAACTTGTTGCTTTTTCCTCATTTGAAGTCCATGCTTTCCAACTTTTCCAGCAAACAAAGAATCCTATTCATTACCCTTCTTTTAACCTTTAAATCCCTTCACTCTACTACTCCCTACTTATCTTCTCTCTTTGTCCCTTATGTTCCTGGCCGTGCCCTCCGTTCCTCGCAAGGAAATCTTAAACATATACATACATATACATACATTTACACTGAAATATTTTGAATAGTGTAAAGTTAGTTACTTTTACCTCTCTGCCTCCTTACAAATGAGTTTATGTGCGTTTAAGTGATGGTATCTACCCTGCTAGTCCTTGTTGCACAGCTGGCGATTACTTTGTTGTGGTAATTGCACTCTGCTAATTACTTAATTTCCCTGCCCTGTGCCTGTTTTTATCCCCATAAATTCAGACACAGCATAGAAGTTAGCTGTGCAGGGAAGACCATCCAAACTGAAGCTATCCTAATTGAAATTGGAGTTTAACAAGGAAAAAACTACCTCTATCTGACTAAAGGTGGCCATACATCTATGAGATATTACTTACCCGACCGAGGGCTTATGCGATGTTCCTTCGATCCTTTCACTAAGTCCAAACATCCCAGCAAAATTAAGTATAAATCCTAAAGGTGGCCATACATCAGTGCGATATTACTTACCCGACCGAGCGCTCACGAGATAATTAATGATAATTAATAGTTAATAAATCCTACCGGAACCGTCTCTGCCGATCTTATATCCGTTATATCCATTCATTTTGCGATCGTATGTCGGTCAAATATAAGAGCAGGAGAGGTGGTTCCGGCAGGATTGCAGGAACGTTGCGTGAGCGCTCGGTCAGGTAAGTAATATCGCACTGATGTATGGCCACCTTTATCCCACCTCCCCTCCCTGTTTATTATTCTCCTTCTTACTGCTGGGGATATTGCTCCCAACCTTGGACCCTGCAAAATTTCCATCTACTGTCATCCTCACCTTTCTACCCCCCTACCTATTCCTTTAGAGGCTCTAATCTTTCTAACATCACAAGTGTCCCTACTCTTTCACCTTCACTTCTTCCTTTTTCCAGTGGCCTCCTTAATACCTTAATACATGCTCTCTTGCTAACAAACACACTTCTATTCATAACCGGTTTTGTTCCATCTCCTGGCTCTTATGGAGACTTGGATCTCTCACCATGATACTCTCTCATTCGCCTCGTTCCTCAGGACAGGGTGGAGGGGTAGGCTTTCTGTTTACCCCTATCTGCTGCTTTAAACTTGTTGCTTTTTCCTCATTTGAAGTCCATGCTTTCCAACTTTTCCAGCAAACAAAGAATCCTATTCATTACCCTTCTTTTAACCTTTAAATCCCTTCACTCTACTACTCCCTACTTATCTTCTCTCTTTGTCCCTTATGTTCCTGGCCGTGCCCTCCGTTCCTCGCAAGGAAATCTTCTCAACAAACCCCCAACAAACACTGCTGCCTCCCGCCTTAATCCATTCTCTCTTGCTGCTCCCTACCTTTGGAACTCTTTCCCCTATCTCGCTTCGCCTGGTGACATCTATTAATACTTTCAAATCTAGACTGTTCTACCTTTCTGAGCATCAACACAACAAATGATTGTTATCTTTGAGCATGTTGTACCCAATCCCCCACTTGTATCTGTATCTTGTCCCTCCCACTTAGATTGTAAGCTCTTCGGGACAGGATCTCATTCCTAATGTGTCTGTTGCACTTATATCAATTTATACATAATTTCTATATATGCTTTCTTAACCGATGTATGAACTTATATTTAATTTTTATTTTTCTGTATAATTGCTTGCACTTGTGTCCTTGTTTGTATACCCTGTATTCTATAATGTACAGCGCTGCGTACCCAAGTGGCGCTTTATAAAATAAATTATACATACATACAGTGCTGTTTCTTTTCCTTCCTGAAGTCTTCTGGGCCTTTTCCCCCAGAATTCCTAGTAGGAAGTTAAGAGGATCCAGTGGAAGTTGAGTCCAGAGGAGAGTTTGTAGAAAATGTTGAGCCTCTTTCCACAGAGTCCCTAAGGTTGGGCATGTCCACCACATGTGCATGTATGTTCTCAGTTCTTGCCAAAGAGGTGAGATTGCTGGTGAAACATGTTTGTGAAGTGGATGAGGTGTTTTGTACCAATAATACATTATTTTGTAGGTTCTCTCCACTTGGGTTACAGATATTGAGATGGATTTGGCTTGATCCCAACTTGACTCCCATTGCATGTCTATTATAGGAACAATGGGATCTTTTTCCCATGAAGACATGTATTTTTCTGTGCGAAGAGGGGAGCCCGGTTCCAAAGGAGTCGGCAGAAAGGAATAGATTTTGCAGATGAAGTTCTTGGATGAATGTATTTCAATTATTTAGTTTTAGTTGTGGCAATTTTTTGCTGAGAGTAGTAGTGCGTTTATTGGAGGTATGAATAGAAGGCAGATGGGGGAAACCTAAATTTCTGTCTAAAAGATTCCCATGGTAGAATTGTTTTGTCAGTATGTAACAATGAGGTACAATTGAAGATTTATTTTGGTTTTGGGTGGCTAGTTTGGTAGGTTTCAGGAGGAAAGTTTTTATTGAAAAAATAAATGGGCGAAGTTGTGGGGAGAAGTACAAGTCTTGGTAAATTTTGATCATATAGTCTCAAATATAGCGAATTTTTAGTTGTAGGTAGTAGTTGTTGTGGAAGCCAAATATTTAGATGCCACGGTATGTCAGTGAGATAGTGATTTTCTATTTTGAATCAAAATTGTAATTGTTATCTGAGCTGCTATATAATGGAGCTGTAGGTTTGGAAGGCCCAGTCCTCCACAGCGCGTGATTTAGTATTTAGATTTAGTATTTGAAAGCTCACTCTGGATCAGGTATGTGACCAGACAAAGGCTCTGATTTCTTTGTGGAGGTTTTGGATGGTTCTCCAATGTATTTATTGGAGTACATAATAAAGATATTATAATCTTGGTAGGACATTCATTGTGTCGGTGTTTATGCAGCCTAACCAGGATATGGGATATGAATTTCCCTTGTCTTAAAGGGCATGTCCACCCTAAAATGCTATTTTTAATATAAGATTCCCCATGGGCTCACAGCCCCAACCGCTATATTTTTTTTTTTAAAAAAGCCCCCCAAACTCTACTTACCTCCCCTCTTCCTCCGCCGCGCTCCCGGCCCTCTGCTTGCGAAAAATGCAAGCAGAGGGGCGGGACCGGCAGCCGCGTCTGTGATTGGCTGAGCGGCAGCCAGTCACGGATGCGGCTGCGTCATTCAGTGCAGCGGAGGAAAGAGGAGATATCTGTTGTATTCAATTAGATCACCGGACTTGAAGTTTAGTTCTTGAAGACGTTTCGCTAGTCATCCACTGGCTTTCTCAATTCAGAATGACTTGTACAGAATCTGTGGCACTTATGTACCCTGGAAAATCCCAATTAGCATATCACAGCCAGGTGTTAAGGGGTGTTAGATAGTGGCAAAGGTGTTATAGGAACGCCCAGAGTAAGGTGTCAAAACAGCATTGTACATGGCAGACGATGGTGTCGAACCCCCCCACCTCTATTTAGGCTTGGTTTCTTTATTTTCACTAAATGGCCTCCTTAACACCTCTCTTGAACCAGTCACGTTCCTTTGCCATATGTTAACATTACAATCTTCAAAGGTATGTCCTTTATCCTTAAGATGCAAGTACACGGCTGAGTCCTGACCCAGGAATTGGCTCTTCTGTGCTGGGCCATACGTTGATGCAGTTGTTGTTTGGTCTCCCCCCATACAAATCAGAGCATTCTTCACTGCACTGCACTGCATATATGATGTCGCTTTTCTTGTGTTTCGGTATTGGGTCTTTCGGATGTACCAATTGCTGCCTCAGCGTGTGCTCGGTTTAAAGCAGACAGGGATACGGTGTTTTTTGAAAACTCTTCTTAGTTTCTCGGAGACCCCTGCTACATATGGGATGACCATGTTCTTTCTCCTGTCTTGCTTTTCCCCTTCACTGTTGGTATCGTGTTTCTTTCTTTCCTTCTGCTTCTTTTGACAAAGGCCAGTCTGGATATCACACAAGTTTTAAGGGCTCCTCTGAGATGTTTCATTTCTTTGGCCTTCGCCTCTGTGCTAGTGGGGATGTTCTCAGCTCTGTGTTGCAGGGTTCTGATGACCCCCAGCTTGTGATCTAAAGGGTGGTGGGAGTCAAACATCAAATACTGATCGTGTGTGTTTGTTTTCTGTAAACCTCTACTTCCAGTTTACCATTCTCCCTGACTTTACCAAGCAGTCAAAGAAAGCCAGTTTGTTGTTTTGTACCTCTTCCCTTGTAAATTTGATGTTTTGGTCTACCGCATTAATGTTTCTGTGAAAGCTTGTACTTCCTTCTGGTGGATTTTAACCCAGGTGTCATCCACATATCTGAACCAGTGGCTGGGTGCTATGCCCTTAAAGGTATTAAGCGCCAGTTTTTCTAACTCCTCCATGTAAGGTTGGCTACATGGAGATCCCAATCACCTGGCTGTGATATGCTAATTGGGATTTTCCAGGGTACATAAGTGCCACAGATTCTTGTACAAGTCATTCTGAATTGAGAAAGCCGTCGGATGACTAGCCAAAGTCTTCAAGAACTTAACTTCAAGTCCGGTTGATCTAATTGAATACAACAATATACCATACCTGGATGAATGAGAACCCTTCACAAGCAGGAAAGAGAGAGGTAAGTAGAGTTTGGGGAGCTTTATAAAGATAAAAATATAGCGTTGGGGCTGAGAGCCCAGGGGGAATCTTACATATTAAACATTTCACGCTAGGGGGAGGGAATCGGAGAGGGGATGGAGAGGAGGGGGGAGAAGGGCTGCAGTACGCATGGCAAAAATCTACCTGAGGCAAGGTAGGAGGCAGAGCCCTGCTAGCCTCCTGGTGGGCAGTTTTTGGCACTTTGGGGGGACTACAGGAGAACCCTATGGAGCTGGGATGTGAGGTAAGGATTAACTACACTACATGGGGGGCCAGTAGTTGGGGGGATTATAGTTTTGGGGGTGGACATGCCCTTTAACACCTGTTTTATTTTTTTTAGGTGGTGGTATTTTCTGAATAAAAGTCATAGTATGGAGTTTTTGTACTCCAGCTTTTGTTTTCCACTGAGTTGGAAATGAGGTTGTATCTCCTCCATAGGTTAGTATTGGGAGGGCTTGGGATTTTTCTGTTTTTGTAAATCCAGAGACCTGCTGAAAAGAGTTTTTCAGCAGGAACTTGCAAACAGGAGCCGGACCAGCAGCCGTGGCTGTGATTGGTTGAGAGGTAGCCAATCAGACATGGTTGCCGTCAATGCAGACACCATGGGGGCAAAGGGCTGTAAAAAGTTCAGTATTTTTTTAGCAACAACAGGGGTTCCCCTGCACATGCCACTGTCCTCTCAGAGGACAAGGAGGAGGCAGAAACCTTTCCCACAGGAAGACACCTCCAATTCAGTTTCCTGGACTTTGGACAAGTACTGCAGGAGAACCATAAGGAGCAGAGATGTAAAGTAAGGATTTTTTTAACTACACTGTGGGGCCAGTAATGGGTTAAATTTAGTTTGGGGGGTGGACATGCCCTTTAATGCCAACAATGTTCATATAATAGTGTATTAGTGTATATATAGTTGAAGTTGATAAGAATATTATAAAGCCATGTGCACCCATTTTATTCATTACTTCACATCTATATATACTATAAAGGAAATCACATCACATAGTTTATGGATTACACAGTAATGATTATACAGTATACATATACATAGAAGTTGGAGCACACAGCACACACCTGATTGGAGGAACAATTTGTTATTATACACAATCATTTTCATTTTCAGTATAAACACAAACATTGGTAAATACCTTGATTTATTTATTTATTTCTGATCACGTTCCCAGTTAATTAGCTTTTAGTAAGTCCCAGTTTCTTCTATCTAACATGTTTCCACAATCCCCACCCTGTTAGTAAACAGCTTGATTTCAAAAAAAAGTAAACATTGGTAGTGCAAAGCAGTCCGAGACAAACCAATCACTTGTTGACTTTGCTACGTACATCCCTTTACTTTTTCCTCCACGTGCCAACCTGAACAAGAGACACAGGACCTCCCCTATGGAGGCATTACATTTTAAATGAGGGTTATGTAAAGTTTGTAAACTTGTCTCGCTCTTTTAAAAAAGGGTTTAGTTGAAAAGTAAAACTGTATATAGAATTAATATGAATACCTATATTGAACCTTTTGTTAAAGAGAAAATAAATAAAACATTAAATATTTCTAGAATATAAAAATATAAAGAAAAAAGTGATGAATGGTCAGTGTAGACATTTTGGCTTCATATATTTGTTTAGATATTTCAAAAAAATCTTCTTATTTAAACAATCCTTTATTTATCCCTATGTCATGGTAAATTGAATTTTCCCAGTTTATGCAAAATGGCCCAATCTTACTAGATTTAATAGGGTATTGTCCCTAATCCACATTCATATAAAGGGCAACAAAAAGACCCAAACAAACCTCCCTCCCCTAATAGTACTTAGGTTGGGGACCTAAACTGCTAGATCCTCACCCTGGGTTTCCTTTGGTTTTTCCAAACGAGACCAGATTGTAAGTGATGCCTCAGGACTCATATTGTACTGTTCATGGGTAGGCACACTTGCAAAGGATGTCTTCCCATTGATAACTTGCAGGGGGCAGACCAGCACTAGAAAGATGGGTTAGATTGAGTGGCAGTGGGTTTGATGGCACTATAGTTCTGCTTTAAGCTGGTCAAATTAACCAGCGTGTAGTCTGAATGGGCTGGTGTTCCCTGGAAATGGTTACCACCATCTTAAGATTGTGTTCTGAAGAACGTAAATTGATAGGATTTACTCAGTATACAGAGATTGCCTGTTTAACAATCTACAAGCAACCAATTAAATGCTGCCTAAGCTGGGTACACACAGGACAGATTTTTGTAAAAGATTAGGATACATACAGCCGTGAGTGTCTCCCCTATACACAGCATATACACAGCATAGGAAGACATTCGGTATGAGTGTTTCCCTCGACCGTGGCAGACTCCCCTATAGGGAGACTACCGCAGCCGAGGGAAATTTACAGACTTTCCCGAATGAGCGAACATTCGGCAGCCGTGTGCTCGTAAGGGAAAGCGGCCGCACGCAGTGCTGATAAAGCCCGATACTATCGATCTGATGGTATCGGTACTGTGTGTACCTAGCTTTACAGCAGTAACAAATAAAAGACAAGCATTTTACTTGTTACATTATTTTTAGACTAGTTAAAATACCATTATCTTTGGCTTTTCACCATCTAGTGGCTAAGCAGCGTAACTAACCCTGTTGTATCGTTGGTTAAAAATGAACAGGGTTATTTAATAAAAGTTCTTATCGTTTAAAATGGTGCTAATTTTGCCCAACTAATCAGATATTATTTAACATTTGAAAGCTAACTCTGATTGGTTGGGAAAAAATTAGCCCCATTTAAACAATAAGAACTTTTATTGAATCTCCCTGGAAATTTGCACATGCTTTCAGGGATATATTAAATGTGTCTGTTTGATTAAAACCACACAGGAACGCGTTATTGCCTCTAACCACGCTAAACACAATATATGTATATGTGCTTAAGAAAGGTAAACAAAAATAGTTAAACGCCCACCCTTGGTGAGTGTAGGTCCGGGTGCTTATGCCTTTCACTCATTTAATTGGATACGCTGAAATGTATCAACTTGACAGTAAAGTTAATCAATAGGACTCACCGGAAACACCAATGGTCCGAGTGCCATCGCCCCAGACCCGTCGCTAAGGTCCATCCAATACAGCATATAAACAACTCGGCTAAGGTCTCTCCTGACAAGGCAAACACAGCAGCTCGGATTCAAGTAGCTTAAAGGATAAGTACGCTGTAAAATAAAGTAATTTAGTTGCCATTGTTTTTTTTTTCCCTATGCCCCTCCAGAGCCTTCCTTTCCAGCTTGTGAATTGCTGACATCTTGATTGGCTAGCTGATGTGTCATCCACACCCCATGTTTTTACCCAAACTACATAAATAGACACTACCACTTTAAAGGTATATACACTGAGTTTACACAGAGTGCATCTTAAAGGGAAAGTCCACCCCCAAAACCATAATTTAATATGTTATTGACAATTATCATAGCTTTGAAACAAACCAAACCCCTTAAAACTTGTTCAGCTAATTTTAAGTTACATACCTTTTTAAAGCCTTGTTTTTACAGACCAGGAGTATCTCACTGTAAATCCAAGCTCCTGACATCACCCACGTCCATGCCTTTTCCGTTCATGCGCAGCATTCATCCTCCCTCTGCGAACCCCCTCCCACCATCCGGATCATCCTTGTTCCCCCTTCAACGTACCGTAAAACCCTGTGGAAGATAGCTGCCCCTGCCAGACCTAACCGCTATATTATTATTTTTTTTTTAAAATAATCACAACTGTACTTACGCCCTGCATTCCCACAGCGCTTTCTATGATGTCACTGCATCTGTGATTGGCTGCTCCCAGCCAATCACAGGTGCGGCTGACAGTCCACCCTCTGCTTGCAAGTTCCGGCAACCAGGGAGCCATATTTATACGGTGGGAGTGAAGGGGCTGTAAGTAATATTATATCGTTTTTAAAAAAAAACAAAACTATTGGTTGGAGTTGGCAGGGGAGATCTATCTTATATTGAAGATAGTTTTTAGGGTGGACATCCCTTTAAGGGAAATATCATTAAGGGACATTACATGTAGTTCTATATTAAAAACTTACTACTACTAATTTTATCCAGCTGTTTGAGACTATTTATCCAAACACTATACAATCTCATTAGAAACATCAATTCAGCAAGTTCAATATCATTACTTTCAATATTCATTATAGATTAATTCATAATGAAGTGTTAGTACGATAGGGAATAAACCAAAAGGGAGATAGCATTGAATACGGTCCGTATACATGTATATAATAAGCTCAAATAGACTGAATAATATCTAATTATCTAATGAAAAAAGATTCAATAGACCAAATAGAATTGTAAGTATATATACATTAGAGACATCAAAAATTCAGTTTAGACCATATGGGACCCACGATTTGTTAAACACTAATTAAATGAGAAGACATTAAATAGACATTAAGCACCCCTATAATATCGTCTGAAGATTCCTTGTTAAAGGAAATTATCCTCACCTTTTTCCCGATCACTGCAGCTAGTACCCAGGTGAGGACTAAAATCGCTAAGGTCTCACCCTGGGTACTTTCCTAACTCATGCACTACTACGAAAATGCTTCGGCGACCACCTGTTCCACCTCTCTCCTCTGTCATTGACAGTCGCGAGGCAGCCAATTGGAAGACACGCCTCCTTGCAGAGCGTATCTTCCTATTGGCTGCCCTCGATCTCTCACTGAAGCAGGAAGAGCGGAGGAATGGAGCGATCGGCGAAGCAGATTTGGGGTAAGTAGTGCAGAGTTAGGGAAAGTACCCAGGGTGAGGACTTAGCGATTTTAGGTCCTCACCTGGGTACTATGACACTATGGAGGAAGAGGAGCGAGGGTGGGTGAGCTATAGTTTGTCCTTTAATACATCCCAATTTACAGCAGTCTCACATTACAAGTTAGGTTTTCAAATAAGATAAACTTTTTTTATGATCTGGTCATTAACAATGCCTATGATCGTCCATACACCAAGCCGATTCTCACGCCTAACGGATGTTCCTCCTATTGTAGCTTATTCTAACTTGTCCACACCCTGCACTAACCCCTAAAGTCCATCTCATATGCTTTTCTGGTTGCTATCTCCACTGGATGAACACTGCTGCCTAAAATTTCAATGTATCGTTAACTGCATTATCATTTTTAACCTAAACTGGGACCTAGCCCATCCTTCCCCATTCCTATTTACAATTTGGTCATTAACCACACGAGTCACATACCTAGGAGCAAATCAATTTTTTTATTGTTCTAAATGTCTCATATATGATCTTGTGCTCTTGTATGTTGACTTCTATGATGGATTACTTTACTTGGCCAACTGGTCATCTCTCTTTCTCTAGTCTAGAACTCAGCTCTTTGCATCATTCACTTTCTCCAAGAGAGTTTACAGCCCCACTACTTCCATTCTGTAGTGTTCTTCCCATCAAGCAAGGATAATCCTCAAAAACCCTTCTCTTAAGCTAGTTACGAACATGCGATATCAGCGGTGACACACTGCTATTATGTCTACAATCAGTTTGTGTATAGGTGTTCATTCAGACATTTGTTTGATCCCTTTGGATCATCAACGACACTAGACCGAATGCCCATATATAAACCGACGTCAGCCTGTTCGATGGCAGTCACATCCACATCACTCACCTGCAACACCTCCCTATGTACCTCCCACTTTGTTCTGGATGTGTACTTTGTTCCTACAGGCAAACTTCTCCAGATACCCCAACTAACATGCCTCCTCTCACCTTAAATCCTTCTCTCTTGCTACTCCTTACCTTTGGGACTATATCCCTTTTTTATCTGTTTTCACCGGGAACTATCATTGGTAAATACGAATCAAAACTTTTTTACGGTGACCATAGACGCAATTTGGAATTTTTTATTTTTAATATAAGATTCCCCATGGGCTCACAGCCCCAACCGCTATATTTTTTTTTTTAAAAAAGCCCCCCAAACTCTACTTACCTCCCCTCTTTCCTCCGCCGCGCTCCCGGCCCTCTGCTTGCGAGAAAATGCAAGCAGAGGGGCGGGACCGGCAGCCGCGTCTGTGATTGGCTGAGCGGCAGCCAGTCACGGATGCGGCTGCCGGTCATTCAGTGCAGCGGAGGAAAGAGGAGAAAACGACTATAAGCAAGTCAGGTGGTTTAAAATATACATGGGATCTTGGTCTGGTAAGATGTAAGTTTTTGGTTTCAGCATCGGCCCGTAAGGGTCCCATACCCTGGGTAATTTTTTAGAGGAGGGGTAAGGTACCTTGTTGCCCGTTAATAGAAAATATGAGATTCTTAGTCTCACTATTTGCTGCAATTTGAAGTGAAAGTGTGTGTGTGTAGGAACTGTTCTCTGATAACCCATGTGGAATGATAAATTAACCCTTCTTCTCTCTTTCTGCTGGGAAAACTCTCACAATTGCAGGCACTAACAATTACCGAGATAAACTTTTATAGAGTAATATTACTGTGGGGAAGAGACTATCTGACTGAGGTGTCAAGTAACCTTTCCCAGCTGGCTGTGCAGAAAGAAGACATTACGTACAGTATTTATGTATATGACAATGGAGGGTTTGGTGGGCGTTTATAACTGTCTGTGTATGTTTTTAAAATTGACAGCATTGCATATTAAATGTGTGTGTGAGTTTTAAAAATTTAATAACAAGGAATAAAACACTGGATCCAAACGGATTTGTCTATATCGGCAACTTATAAATAATAGTATAAATTATCGGCTTGATTATTGAAACCTGTCCTGTTATGGAACTCTTGAGGTAGATTCTATTTATACTATAAATAGTATACTATTAGATTTTATAGCATGGTGTACCGTGAAGTTATTTCCTATAATACAAGTTCCCAGTAAGACATCATGCCTAACACCGCCAATATTTTTGGGCGATAGACCCAAATTTTGGTTGATCAAGTATAAATCCTAGAAGGACGGGTGGTAACTTTTGTCCAAATCGTTTTAGTCTTTAAGGACCCACTTGATCAGTCCCAAAAAAATTTGGTCAGTGGGTACCTTTGTGATCAACCACTGATATTGCGTCCTGGGCGGACGGAAACTGTTATTTAGTGAGGATCGTCCTCTCAAATTTTTATAAACTCCCCAGTTTTCTTGATTATTTGTACACATCCATTTTATAGATTGAAAGGCGAAAATAGCTTTTACTGGATCCGCTAGGCCTAAGCCAAGGAAGTAGAAAATCTTACTCCAACCTCTTTTGTGGGCTGCAAAATAATTTTTCGTACAGGAAGCTTCACAGCCATCGCTTGCTTTAAGGTGGATACCCCATCCGATGAAACAGGGATGATATCGAGGTACTGCCCCTTCTCATTCGTGTGTGTTTGCATTTTCCAAGCGAAATTAAGGCCAATTACGTTACCGTCGGCCTCATTATCACCCACCCACCCACCCCGGATTTCCTATCTAAGCGCCACGAAAAGCTTTCGGACGGGGTTTGTGGCCATGGGTGCCCTTTAAGAGTCACTTGAAGATTTGGCTTTCAGGATTTTTTTTTCTCCCAACATCCTCAGCAAATGAGGAGAGCAAACGGTTAATATAAACTGGAAATTCCTGCTCTGCTGTTTCTGTCTGCTGGGGGGGTTAAAAAAACAACAGGATATGTCATTTCCAGATGTAGGATTGTAAACTCTAGAACGTTTATTAAAGGCAAGTTTCAGTGGAAAAACATAATTTTTATACACAGCGAAATCCCTAAATTGGGCAGATGTATTCATTGCTGAACTTCCCTTTACACACACCTTAGATTATATTTACACCACCATTCTTGCCCTCCTAATGTGTGTTCTTCACAGAACATTTTAATATTGAATTCCATTCACTAAACTGTTTGTGTGTATAACACCAGCTTGTCTCTATGAACAAGCTGTTTATCACAAGTTTGGTGGTGGCATGTCCACCCCCAAACATGTCCATGCCCTAAATTAGTAATTATATAATGTGTTAGGTTTGGGCCTTTGATTTTATTAATTGTGTGAAGACAGTTTTCCCTGTGGGGTCTTTCCCTATTCGCCTATTATAAGTTTGATTGCAATAGATTAGACCACGGGTTGTCCTTACAATCACTGGAAATTCATGTGAGCAACCTGGAAATGCCGAGTGGTATGTCTGTGTGGTAGGCCCCTCAGCATATATCTTAGGGGAAAATAGGCAAATTTTCTAGCCTTATAAAGATAAAAGACATCTATGTCCATAATTACACATGTCCAGAATCAGTTGACCTGATTGTATATTCCAGGGAGTTAGGACGAAGTGATCCTACCTCCCATTTTGTACCAGCTGCCTGCAATAGTGAAAGTTAGTAAGGGGCACTCTAAAAATCTTCCCCTCTCGGATTTCTGTGTCTTCCTACTATTACACAGCATTCGCCCAAATACAGCATAAGGAGACGGTATAGAGAGAGGAGGAGTGTACTCACTAACTCCAATTGCCTGGAATTCTTTACATTTCAGGTAGACTATTTACAATAATAATAATAATTCCTTGTGTACAGATTTTTATTCATTATTAATAAATGGAATGTAGGTCACGTCAGGTCCCAGATTAACTCATTGCTGTTTTATCTCACTTTGACGGATCCTCCGTGTCATTTCTGTAATGAAACACGTTAAACTTTGTCTTTATCGTGTCACTGTCCTAATTATGCTTATCTATGTCAATTGGCCTCAATTACAGAATTCTCAAATTACACCGAGCTCTTTCCTGTTCAATTAGTTTTTATTCATCAAATTGTTCCAGGATCAATTTCTTTTCTGGCATCCTCAATCAGCAGCAATTAATCCAAACCCAGCAAATGGACAGGAATTCTGATAGATGATAAGTGTCTGGTCATATCCGGGTAAAAGGTGGCCAACATTAGGCCGATTTTACTTACCCGACCAAGCGATCCCAACGACATTAGGACGTCCTGCCGGAACCACATTTCCCGTTCTTCTGTGTGACCAACAATTCGATCACAAATCCCATTTATTTTGTGGTCGTCAAATAATAATGGGAAGGCGGTTCTGCATGATTCATCTAATGTTCGTGGGATCGTTCGGTCGGTTAAGTAATTCCATCCTAATGTTTGGGGCACAACGGGGTAAGGAAGATGGCCTTCTAGCCCACACCTAGATCAGTCATCGGTCTTATTGGTTATGCCACTGTTTATTCATGCAGGTTTCTGGATTTTCCAGTGGGATCATGACCTAGATACAGAGTTACACATGCTCACTGTGTTCTTTCGCCTCGTGCTAATATTAACTAAACTGATGACCTCATTAACCTCTGTAATCAGACTGACATGCTCACTGTGTTTCTTTAGCCCTCTCTGCAAAGTCATTAATTACTGAAATGACCTGAGTAACAAAAAAACCCTAATCAAGACTGGCATGCCACTGGTGTTCTTTAAGCCTCTTGTGCTAATCAAATTACTACTTGAATGACCTCAGTAACCTCTGTAATCAGACTGAGCATGCTCACTGTGTTCTTTAGGCCTCTGTGCTAATCAATTAACTACTGAATTACCTCAGAACCTCGAGTATCAGACGAGCATATCTCACTGTGTTTTTTTAGCCTCTCTGCAAAGTATTAATTACTGAATGAGACCTGAGTAAGACCTCTATCAGACTTGATCATGCTCACTGTGTTCCTTAGCCTCTGGTGCTAATCAATTAACTACTGAATGACCTCATTAACCAAACCTCTGTAATCAAGACTGAGCATGCTCCTGTGTTCTTTAGCCGCTCTGCAAAGTCAATTATTACTGGAATGACATGATTAACCTCTATCAAGACCTGAGCATGCTCCTGTGTTCTTTAGCCTCGTGCAAAGTCAATTAACTACTGAAGACCTAAATACCCTCTGTAATTCACACTGCGCAATTCTCCATTTGTCTACTCCTCTCTTCAAGTCAATTACTACTGACTGACTAAGTAACCTCTGTAATCAAGACTGAGCATCGCACTCTGTTCTTTATCCCTCTGTGCAAGTCACTTTACACTGATGACCTAAGTACCCCTGTAATCAAGACTGAGCATGCTCACGTGTGCTTTAGGCCTCTGCAAAGTCCAATTAACTACAGAATGACCTGCTAACACCTCTGTAACCACTACTGAGCAATGCTCACTGTGTTCTTTAGCCTCTCTGCAAGTCCAATTACTTACGGAATACCTGAGTACCCTGTAATCAACTGAGCATGCTCACTTGTTCTTTAGCCTCTTTCTGTGCAAAGTCACTTAACTACTGAATGACCTAGTACCTCTGTAATCACAAGACCGAGCATGCGTACTGTATGTTCTTTAGCCTCTCTCAAAGGTCAATTAACTACTGATGACCTTAGTAACCTCTGTAATCAAGACTGAGCATGCCTCACTCTTTCCTTTAAGCTCTGTGCAAAGTCAATTAACTATTGCTGCCTGGTAACCCCTGTAATCAATACGAGCATGCTCACTGTGTTCTTTACCTCTCTGCAAAGTCAATTAACTCCTTGATGAACCTGAGTAACCTTTGTAATCAGACTGAGCCTGCTCACGTGTTTTCTTGTTTAGCCTCTCTGAAAGTTCAATTAACTACTGATGGCCTATTAACCTCTGTATCACCTGCTGTAGTCCAGCTATATCTAATTGACAAGTTAAGGCCTCGGGTTGACCGCTCATTGCATCTGAGTTGGTGTGCGATATGAGGCGATCGGTCCGCTGTCCGTTTCTTTCTTATCCTTCTGCCCGGCCCGACTGAGGCAGAATTGCATGTGTGTAGTTAGGCATGAGCTACTGTTACTGTGGTCCTGTGAATTTCCTGGCCTAGGTTGCCATGTGATAAATTCTGACTCTGTTTGTATTGATAGAAATGTATCCTTTGGAGCTTCGGAGGCTATTTTTCTATTATTCTTAAACTTGTGATTATTTAACCGTAAATAGCCTGAAAACAATTTGATAATCCACAAAATACATTCATAAACCTGAAATTAAGTTTCTGTTGTATTTTCGATGATTATCGAACATTTGAGGCTATTTTGAAAATAGTGATTATTAGCAAAAATGGCTCCGAAGTCCCGAAAGGTGTTTCGGTTCTCAGTTTTCCCCAAAGATCCGTAAAATCCGAAAACAAAACGAAACTTGACAGTTTTGGGCCATCTCTAATATTAATTTGATGTATATAAGAAATATTTATGGGCAACTTTCTTCCTTAATTTTAGAAGGACACGGGGATAGAATGTTGCTGTGTTTAATAGAACAAAATTGAACCCATCACATTACAAATTAAACTAGAAAGGAAAGTTTAAGTATAAACTTGAATTGGCCTTGAGAGATAGAATTGTGGAAGGAAGTGTTTGTTTTCCTAGCAGATTTTAACTCAATGTATCCAATGATGAGGACTTACCCTTTAAATAAATATGGCTGTGCACATGAATTAAAGGTGGGTCAGTTGGTTGGGCTTACTCGTTCCTGTTGGGGGATAAATACTAACTTTTTGATGATTGGTCAAAATGTGTTTTTTTTTTTTTTTACTGTACTTCCCTTTAATAATGATTGCGCCACATGCATGGGTTACCATTGTTTGGTGTATGTACCTGTCTCAGGTTTGGGTTTTTAAAAAAAACTTTTTTTGATTAGTGACAAAGTTAGTATTTGACTTTAGTGAACCCTTTAATTATGGCTGCCCAGTATGGGAGGGTAGGTTAGTATATGTCCTGGGTAAGGCTGGGGGGTTAAAAAAAAAATGTTTTGATGATTAGCAAAATAGTTTTTTTTTTTGACGGTAATTACCCTTTAAATATTGCGGCCATAAAAATGGAAGGGTAGGTGACCTGTAATTATCCTTTAAATAGTATGGCTGCATAAAAAATGAAGGTAGGTGAGTTTAAGCCTGTGCGGGGTTGGTGTTTAGGGGGGCTTCCTTTGCCTGGAATCCCCCCCCCTTTTTCTGCTGCTCACTGCAGTCTGCTGTTCCTAAACCTCTCCATAGTTGTCCATAGACTGTTATATAGACTTTCACATAAGATTTTCCATAGACTGTTACTAGATTGTTTACATAGACTGTACATAGATTGTTACATATACTGTCATAGATTAGTTCCATATACTGTTATATAGAACTGTTACCTAGATTTTTAACATGATTTTATCAACATTGTTTTAATTGGCTGTGAGTGAGAGCACATTTGTATGTTTCAAAAATGTATCCAGTCTGCCCTGTGTTGAAAGCAGCACCGACTGTATCAATTTCACCCTGGCAGCTGCAGCTGCCTGGGGTTTGCTGAGACTGGGTTCTATACCTTACTTAATGTCCGAATATATATATTATACACATTATATATATATATACACATTATATATAATAATATAATATATATATACAACACAACAAACGGAGCATAATGACTAAACCCACTAATCCACATGTCTGAACTGCGATCAATGACATTGCGGCCACCGTCTAGGCCGTCAATCAGGACACTAATGGTAAGTATGTAAAGGTGGATTTTTCAGTAAAACATAAACGTTGGGCTTGGGATACACGGATGATTTTCTGTCCTGACCTTTCGCCACTTAAAGTGGTCGGCCACACAAATGTTTCCTAATGGACCACAGGTGTCAACTGCCACTGACGAAATCAACCTCAACTGTGATGATAATCATGGCCAATTAGAAGAATATATATAATATTATTATATGATCCATATATAACAGAACACATGAATGTATTTGGTCATGAACCTCCTTCTGTGCTTTCCATTGGGAACACCCATTAGGAATCCCCCCCCCCCTGAAAATCCTGGCGCTACCACTTGTCGTGTGGTACCTAGATCAGGTTGGAAGTAAAAAAAACAAACTTTTTTGATGATTGGGTCAAAATTAGTTTTTTTGATCTTGTTACCCTTTATTAAATGGCTGCCACATAATGGATTAAGTAGAGAATCCAGTAGTGTTTGTACCTGGTCTGGTTGGGGGTTAAAAAAAAAAAATTAACTTTTTTGATGATTGGGGTCAAAACAATTTCTTTGACTTTAGTACCCTTTAGGTAGGGCTGCAACAGTAATGAAGGGGTAGGTCAGTAGGTGTGTGTACCTGTGGCCACGTGGGGATAAAAAAACAAACTTTTTTTGAGATTGTTCAAAAAAATTTTTTTCTTTCGTTCTCCTTTAACCCTTCCCTGACACACGATATATCACGTTCTGTGCAGAGAAATGCTTTAACTGCCACAGCATCTTGAATATACGATCTGTGGCTTCCTCCCCCTGCAAAAAAAAATTTTCCCCCCTGCTATGGCGATCGGGGGCAGTAGATTCAACTGCCCCCCTAGCCTCCCTGCGATCCCCCCACGGTTATTCGCAAATCCGATGGGGGGGATCGGAGAATATCCCTACCTTTCAGCGGGTCCCCCGATGCTGGCCGTCCGGCCACGTGGGGAAGCTGTTGGAAAGGGAGACCCCCGTGACGTCACTGAGCTTCCTCCTTCACCGGGTCCCTTCAAGTGGTAGAACTGCTTCCCCCATGGTGGTCCAGTGGAGTACTGCAGCTTGAATTCTCTATTAGATCATGCCTGCTGTACCTAGTATAAGAAAAGCTGCAGCTGACATCTTTCTATACAATTTTGTGAATGAACTCAAGTCCATTCACAATAAGGATTTTTTTTTCTACGTCTTGCTACTTAGCGAAGACGTTAGAAAAGAAAATGGGACAGAGATCAATATTTGGGATGACACTATCTGATCACCAAAACTTCTTGATCTTTGCCAATGAATGAAAATCCACTCCTGGAAAATGTATTCCGGCGAAGTGATTTTTTCCGATCGGTTTCGAAATTGGAAAAACGGGCATTTTATGCCCGTATTCCAGTTTCGGCATCATTCCCTAAGATGATCTGATGATTTCTTTGGAATGATCGGTGAAAAAAGGGAGAATACACACTAAAAAAATTCTTACCGTGATACAACACACCCTTTTTTTTTTTTATAACCCTAAACTATAAATTAGAAAAAAAAAAAGGTTTCCTCCCAAGCTCCCCAAGTGTCCCCAGTTGATATCGGGTAAGTAGACGCGGATACGTATTGTGTTCATTTTCACGGGCACACTCAAGCCTATATTTTTAAGGAAATTTTGCAGAGTACCAAATTAAGACCGTATTGATTTTTTGATCAGTTAAGTGTGCAAAACTGTGTGTGACTCTCCTATCTAAACGACTTCACTAAAATACCACTAAAATGGGAGAGAGTGTGTGTGGTGGGGTTGGGTTTGGGCGTTTTTTAAAATTTTTTCTTGTCATCTGCACTGCGAAATGCGTCCCATTTATGGAGCTGTTGGGGTGGCCTCGTCCTCTGTTTGTGCCACCCACTGCAAATGCACAACCGTTTGATTCCGGACATGTGGGAGAGCCTATTTAGTGGGTTATTTTTGCTTGTCAAGACGTGGGTTTTAGTAGGATTTCTAAAACCCTTGAACATCTCATTTATTTTTCACAAAATCTCGTAAAAAACACCGAGTCTTTGGATCGCTGGTCTGGAATTCTTCATGCCATCCTAGTATGAAAGGCATGTGCCCCGTCCTTACGTCTGAAGTGTGGTAGATTCCAAAAAATATATAGTTTGTGGGGGGAATTTCCATGTTTCGGGCTGTTTCCTTAAAAAGTGTAGGCTTTTCAAATTACAGAGCATTTTGATTTTTTTCTTTGTAATTTGCAGTTGTGTGATGCGGTCCCCTTTGAGCTAGTTTGGTGGCCTTACGTCTCTTGTGTGCATCCACGCTATGTGCGACCCGTTTGAATGCATGACAATGTGGAAGATTGCTATATTTATGGGTTTTTTTGCCTTGTCAAGTGGGTTTTCGGTAGGATTCAATCACTTTGAATCATCTCATTTTTTATTTTTACAAACCATCTAAAACACGGAGATTTTTTTGGATCCTGGGTCTGGAATTCTTCATGTATGCAGTGAAAGCATGGAACCGTAACGTACTGAAGTGTGGTGATTCCAAAAATATTATGTTTGTGGGGGAATCTCCATGTTTTGGGACTGTTTCCTTAAAAAGGGTAGGCCTTGTTCAAATTACAGAGCACTTTGATTTTTTCTTGTAATTGCTTTTGTGCATGCGTCCCATGTGTTCTAGTTGTGGCCACGTCTCTGGTGCGATCCACGCATAAGGCAATAACACCGTTTGATTCAGAACATGTAGGATATTGATATTTATGAGGGTGGTTTTATTTGCGTGGGTCATTCAAGTTTGTGGTGCTGTTTGAAATTACACGAGCACTTGATATTTTCCTGTAATTAACTGGTGCATGCCGTCCCATTTGAGCCTGCTTGGTGGCCACGTCCCGCTGTTCAATCCACTCATATGGGCATACCGTTGATTCAGGGCATTTGGGAAGATTGATAATTGACAAGTTTTTTTTTTACATGACATGGAAGATTTGCCATGATTTTTAACTTTGATGATTTGTTTTGTTTATAAATTTTTCCTGAACATCTTGTAAGACAGCGAAATTGTTACACAAAACTGTCACCCACACCATTGGTGGTAGGCATACAAGAATCACACCCATTGGTTAGCTGAAGGGTGTAGAGTCCAAGAAATATATTTTTTTTGGGATTGTCTAATAATAGAGGGTGTTTATGCTGGACAACTCTGAAAAGTTGCCTGTAAATTTGGCCACGTTCATTGGCTCACTTTGTGCTAGTTGATTCCATCCAGTCTGCGTTTGTAACCATACATAGGATACTGTTTGATTCGAACATTTGGGAGATGATATTTGGTACTTTTTTTTACATTACTTGGGATTTTGCAATGATTTCTACCTTTTTAGAGTGTTTTTTTTTAATTTTTTTAGAAAATCGTGCTAAAGAGCTGTGAACTTCTACGAAGACTCTCGCCCACCACCATTGATGGGGTAACAATGAACAAACTACATAATTTCGTAGATAAGGTTGTGTGGATTCAGAAAATATGGTTTGTGGGGGTTGTTTTTGTGGGGAAAAATTGCAGACTGTTCAAATTCAGATTTACTAATATTTTTGCTGTTTCTGATGCCAATTGTTGCATTGTTTTCCTTGTGTCTTTTGGCTTCCACTCCACGTGTGTAACCACAACATAGGCCAACGTTTGATTCAGGAACTATTGGGAGGATTGATTTTAAAGTAGCTTTTTTTTACATGTCCTTGGGTTTTGGCATGATTTCTAACCTTTTGAGTTGTTTTTGTATATTTTTTCAGACAATGACGAATTTCTACAGAAAGACTTGCCGCCCACACCATTGATTGTATGAATTAACAAACTACGCGTTAAAACGTAGCTGAAGGTATGTAGATTCTGAGAATATATATTCTTTTGCCCGGGGTATTTCAAGTTATAGGGGTGGTTCAGTATTTTGGAAAATCTGGGAAATGCGTTATTGCTCACATGCGCGATTTGTTTTACCTTTTGACTAGTCGTCTTCCACGTCAGTGTGTGTAACCACACATATGGCACACTGTTTGATTCAGACATTTAGGAGATTGTATTTGGTAGATTTTTTTTTACATACTATGGGTTGTTGGTGGATTTTGTACTTTGAAAATGGTATTTTTCTCTATTTTCCTTTTCCAGAAAATTGTGTAGAATGCGAACATTCTACAAGAAGAACTGCGCCCAAACCATGGATGGTTATGAATGAAGCTGAACTACAGTGCTACATTCAGCTGAAGGTGTTTAGATTTCAGGAATAATGATTTGTGGGGGGTACTTTTCTGATTTATCAGGTGTGTTTTGGTGGAAAAAACTCTAGACTGTCCAAATGCGGACGTTGGCGTAAATATTGTCGCTTTTGCTGACCATCGTGCCATTGTCCACTTTGTGGCTTTTCGCTCCACGTCCGCATGTGTAACCACACATCATGGCATATACCGTTTATGAATTCAGGCGCATTGTATGGAGAAATTGTATGTTATTAACTTTTTTTAGATTCCTCAGTTTTGGCACTAATTTCTACCTTTTGGGGGGGGGAAGTTGTTTTTTGTTTCCTTTTTGTGCAGAAAGGTGCTAACTTCTACTAAGAACTGCGCCCCACACATTGATGGTATGTAATGAACAAACTACAGCGTTCATAGCTGACGGTGTGGTAGATTTCAGGAATATATAGTTTGGGTTTTTTCTAATTACGGGGTGTTTTGTGCAAAACTAGCGACTGTCCAAATCGGAGTTGGCTAAATATTTTCGCTGTTTCATCATCTGCAGCCATCGTGCAATTGTCCTCACTTTGTGGCTTTCGCTTCCACCGTCCGCGTGTGTTAACCACCATATGTCAACCGTTTGTGTCAGGACATTTGGGAGATTGATATTTAGTAACTTTTTTTTAGATTCCATCAGGTTTTGCATGATTTCCTAACCTTTTGGAAGATTTTTTTTTGTTCCATTTTGTTCGAAAAGTGCGAATTTATCTACGAAGAACTGCGCCCCAACCCATTGATGGTTGAATGAAAAATACACAGCGTTCACATAGCTGAAGGTGTGTAGTTTTCAGGAATATATTAGGTTTTGTGGGGGTTTATTTTTCTAAGTTCGGGGTGTTTGTGTGGAAAAAACTGCAGACTGTCCAAATTCGAGTTGGCTAAATATTTTTCGTGTTTCGGAGCCAATCGTGCATTGTCTCACTTTGTGGCTTTTTCCGCTTCCACGTCCGCGGTGGGTAACCACCCAGTGGCATACCTTTTGAGTTCAGGACATTTGGGAAGATTGATATTTAGTAACCTTTTTTTTAGATTCCATGGTTTTGGCATGATTTCTTCACCTTGTTGAAGTTTTTGTTGTGTTCCTTTTTTTTTCAATCGGAAAATGCAACGTCTACGAAGTAACTGCGCCCACAACCTTGAATGTCTGAATGAACAACTACACAGCGTTACAATAGCTTGAAGGTGTGGTAAATTTCAGGAATATAATGTGTTGTGGGGGGTATTTTTAGTTAGGGGGGGTTTGTTTGTTGGAAAAAACTGCAGACTGTCCCAATTCGGAGTTTGGCTAAATATTTCGCTGTTTCTAGGCCATCGGGCCATTGTCCACTTTGTGGCTTTTATCGCTTCCACGTCCGCGTGTGTAACCACACTATGCTAACCTTTTTGATCAGGCATTTTTGGGATATTGATATTTGGTACCTTTTTTTTTTTTACCTTCCCTGGGGTCTTGGGCATGATTTCGACCTCCTTTTTGAACGTTGTTGATGTTTCAGTTTTTTTTTAAATCTGGTAAAAGTTCAAACTTCTACGAAGAACTGCGCCCCACACATTGATGGTATGAAATTAACTACTCACGTTACATAGCTTGAAGGTGTGTAGATTCAGGAATATATAGTTTGTGGGGGGTATTTTTGAGTTGGGGGGTGTTTTGTTGGAAACTGCCAGGACTGTTTCAAATACAAAACTGGCTAATTTTTTTTTTTGCTTGCTACTGACATTTGGCACTGTCACGCTCTGGTTTAGTTTGGCAGCCAGTCTCTGGTAAAAACACCCCATGAATGTGGCATACCGTTTGTTTTTTTTTTTTTTTTATTTCCCGGGAAGGTGTGGCTTTATATTTGAGATGCGTTTTGAACTTTCCTCCACAGTTTTTTTTAGGCTGAAATTCGCATTTGATTTTGTCTTCTGATTTTACATTTCAGGAAAAAAGAAAATGTGAGAGTAACTTACAATTTGACGAAGAGCTGCTTCCGTTAATCTGCATTTTTGATCGAACTAACCTCACTCGTAAATCCTGCGAGTGTGTAGTTTCTAAAAATATCCTCACTTGGGGGATTGTTAGATAATTTTGGTAGATATTCTATTTAACGGTCAGTAGTGTTACACATTTTAAAATTTTGGTGATAAATTATTCTAGGAAAGGTGCATTTTAGTTTTGGGGGGTCTCCTGTGCGAAACGTTGGGATCCCTACATAGATCTGGTATCGTGTACTCGGGAGTAAATCTGAGCTTTTAGAAACAGTAAGATTGTGTGTGTAACCTTAATATACCGAATAAAGTAAAAATGGGAAAAATCCATGACATGTTGCAAATTTTTCATTTTTTTTTTACATCTTTACCCATAAATTTCCAGTAAAATTTCCAGAAAGTTACAAATTGGTTACCATATTAAAGTACACTTTGTGCTGGAAAAAACAAGTCTAATATTCCTCGATTTACCTGCAAGGTTTTTCCTACTGTAAAATTAGTCTAAAGCGTTGAGGGCAAAATCCTGAAATTCTTCTGGCAGTTTAACGCAAAAAAAAAATGAATCCTCCTGGCATGTGGAAGGTTAAATATGGCTGCCACAGTAAAATGGGATAAGTAGATCGTAGTGTGTGTATCTGGGTCTGGTTGAGGGTGTAATGTCTATTTTTGTGCTAACAACCATTCACCCTTGCGATTCTCACAACCAAATGCCCTTCGTTGCATGAATGCGTCATGTCGGGGGTCGTCCTTGGTTCCACATCATGGGCAGATTGGAGGAGACATTGAAGGTACAGGTGTGACACCACTAAGGAACAAAGTGTGTTTAACCTTCTGAGCTGTGCAAAAGTCCTGCTTGTTTGCCGTTGCATACACGTAGGTCGCCAGCACTACTGAATGGCTACTGGCCACATCCTAAAAACAAAATATAATAAGGAAATAACTGATAAAATATACGGTAAGGTTTTGTCTGTCTCCACACTCTTCACAATTCAATCTACAAGCTCTGTGTGTGTGTTATTCATCAATATTAACTGGACATGCAGGCCCCTGGGACACATAACATTCTTTCATTATTGCTCTGCAGGAGAAAATGTTTGTGTCTTACTGATGGGATACATTAAGCCTGTAGGATTAATTACCGAGTAATATTAGGGACTAACTGCAGGGTTAGAATTTCTCACAAATCACCTATAGGGTTCGAGATTTGTGATCGACAAATGGTTGTATTCATTTGGACCATATCTAAAATCAGAGTCTGCAACCTTCACAGCTCCATCATACCCGACAGCTGTTGACTATTTTGGTGTTGAACAGTAATATCCCAATACTGTGCAAAGCGACAACTGAGATTAACCAAATCGTTTTGAGGCCCACGGGGATAAGCATAATAGAAGATGTTATTGTATTGCATCTTATATTGATTACTGAATTGTAATTACTGTATTGTCTTACTGTATTTTTATTCTTGTAGTGTATTACTGTATTGTATTACACTGTATTGTATTATCTGTATTGGATTACAACTGTATTGTATTACTCTAATTGTAATTCTGTATTGTATTACTGTATTGTATTATACTTCTATTGTCATTACTGTATTGTCTTACTGTATTGTATTACTCTATTGTATTACTCTATTGTATTACTCTATTGTATTACTCTATTTGTATTAACTCTATTGTATTCTTGTATTGTATTACTGGTATTGTATTACGTATTGTATTACTGTATTTTGTATCTACGTAATTGTAATTACTGTATTGTATTACTGTATTAGTAATTCTGTTTGCTTACTGTAATTGTATTACTGTATTGTATATTGATTTTCTTACTTGTATTGTATTACTGTTAATTGTATTCTGTATTGTATTACTTGTATTGTATTCGTATTGTATTACTGTCTTGTAATTCTTGTAGTGTATTACTGCCTTGGTAAATTCTTGTATTTGTATTACTGTATTGTATTACTGTATGTATTACTGTATTGTATTACTGTATTGTAATTACTGTATTGTATCCCGTGTATTGTATCCTGTATTGTATGATTGTATGTATTACTGGTATTATTGAATGTTGTATTGTATTCCTTGATTGTATTCTGTATTGTAATATTGTATTGTATTACTGTATTGATTACTTTATTGTATTACTGTATTGTATTCTTTTATTGTATCATTGTATTGGTCATTATTGTATTGTATTATTGTATTGTATTATTGTATTGTATCACTGTTATGAATTATTGTCAATTGTATTACTTATTGATGATTGTATTGTATCACTGTATTGTATGATGTGTTGTAAATTACTGTATGGTATGATTGGATTGTATCAACTGTATTGTATGATTGTATTGTTATCCACTGTATGTATGATTTGCATTTGTATTACTGTATTGTATGATGGTATTGTACCTCACTGTAATTGTATGATTGTAATTGTATCACTGGTAATTGTAGGGAATGATTGTGTTGTATCCTTTAACTGTATGATTGTATTGTATCACTGTATTGTATATTGTATTGTATGACTGTATTGAATGATTGTATTGTATCAACTGTATTGTAAGATTGCATTGTATTTTATGTTATGATTGTTTGTATCACTGTATCGTATTATTCGTTATTGTAACTCAATCACTGTATTGTATGATTGTATGTATCACTGTCTTTCTCACTATAGTGAATGATTGTATTGTTCCCTGTATGTAATGATGTTATTGTATATACAATGATTTTATTGTATCACTGTATTGTTATGATGCATTGTATTAACTTATGTATGATTGTATTGTAGCACTGTAATTTGTATGATGTAGTTGTATCACTGTATTGTATGATTCATTGTATTACTTTACTGTATTGTAGGATTGTACTTGGTTCACTGTATTGTAGTGCTTGGTATTGTAATCACTGTATTGTTGATTGTGGTTGTATCACGGTACTGTTATGATTGTATTTGTATCACACTGTAATTGTATGATTGTTATTGTAACTTACTGTTGAATGATTGTATTGTATCACTTTATGTGTATGATTTGCATTGTATTACTGTATTGTATGACTTGTATTGTTCACGTATTGTATTGTGTCTTGTATCACTGTAATTGTAGAATTGTGTTGTATCACCGTACTGGTGAATTGTATTGGATCACTGTATTGGTATGATTGTCTTGTAGCACTGTATTGTATGATTGTATTGTATCACTGTATTGTATGATTGTATTGTATTACTGTATTGTAATGATTGATTGTATGGCTGTATTGATGATTGTATTGTATTGCTTGTATTGTATGATGTATTAATATTACTGTATGAATGGATTGTATTGTATCACTGTATTGCTATGATTGGTGTTGTATCACTGTAGTGTATGATTGTATTATATCACTGTATTGAAGATTTATTTTATTACTGTTTGTATGATTGTAATTGTATAGGCTGTATTGTATGATTGTTTTATACCTTGTATTTTATGCTTGGAATGTATCCTGTATTGTCTGATTGTCTTGGTAATTACTTTATTGATTATTTATTGTATCACCTGTATTGTAGGATTGTATTGTAATGGTTTTTGTTTATTACTGTAAGGGTATGATGGTCTTGTATCACTGTATTGTAGATTGTATTGTGATTACTGTATTGTATCATTGTATTGTAATCCCGTATTGTATGAATTGTATTGTATCGCTGTATTGTATGATGTATTGTATTACTGTATTGAATGATTGTATTGGGTATCACTGTCTTGTAATGATTGCATTGTATTACCGTATTGTATGATTTTATTGTTCACTGTATTGTTGATTGTATTGTAGCCCTGTATTGTATGATTGTGTTGTATCACTAGTACTGTATGATAGTAATTGTATCACTGTATGTATGATTGTATTTGTATTACTGTATTGAATGATTGTAGTGTATCACTGTATTGTATGAGTGCATTGTATCATGTTTGGTATGATTTGTATTGTATAACGTATTGTATTATTTATGGTATCAACTGTATTGTTATGATTTGTGTGTATCACTGTACTGTATGCTTGTATTGTATCACTGTATTGTAATGATTGTCAATTGTATCACTGTATTGTTGGATTGTATTTGTATTACGGTATTGTATGATTGTATTGGAATTGCTGTATTGGTTGGATTGTATTATATACGTATTGAATGATTGTATTGTAATCACTGTATTGTCTGATTGTGTTGTCTTACTGTATTGTATGATTGTATTATATCACTGTATTGAATGATTGTAATTGTATCACTGTATTGTATGAATTGTTGTATAGCTGTATTGCTATGATGTATTTTTAATCACTGTATTGTATGAATTGTATTGTATCACTGTATTAGTATGATTGTATTGTATTGACTGTATTGGATGAGTGTATTGTTTACTGTATTGAATGATTGGTATTGTATCACTGTATTGATATGATTCTTATTGTGTTGTATTTTTTTTCAAACTCTTTAAAATTTTTTTTTTACATGATTGTATTGTATCACTGTATTGTAAGATTTGTGTTTATTACTGTCTTGTAATTATTGTATGGTCTCGCTGTATTGTAATGATTTGTTTGTATCACTGTATTGTATGATTGTGTTTGTTCAAACATGTATTGTCAGGATTAGTATTGTCTCACTGTATTGTAGAATTGGTTTGTAGTTATTCTTGTATTATGAATGTCATGGGACCATATTCAGGAGGCTCATAATCTAATGCTTAGGAAAAACACTATCAGTGAGATGCAATATCCCGCGCTAATGAGAAAATAAGCGCTAAAATCACGCTAAGCAGTTTACTACATTTTTAGCGAAAGGTTTTGCCATTCTGCCTGGTCGCATAGTTTTTTACGCTAGTTTTTTTGCACAACAATTAACGCCTCTTCAATGGGTGTCTTTAAAATATGCACAAAAGATGCATCTTACCGCTAGAGTTTTCCAATGATTAACGTCGAAAGTGGTTAATACATTGTGGAAAATGTACATACGATATCACCAAAAGATTTCCTGTCCTTGTGACTGTTTTGGAGCTTTCTATAGCTACTTTTTGAGGGTTGCCGAAATGCAGTCCTATTTTCAAAGTTTACCAAAGTATCCTTGTATACTCAGCAACCCTAGAAAGTAGCCACAGCAAACCTTGAAAGTAGCCTCCGTAACTCCCAACTCTGTAACTCCTTAAAAGTAGCTGTATTTACCATTTACCACCATATGGAGTTTCGTATGATGCAAAGTCCGACCAGTTTTGGAACATGGAGTTCCAAGTCAAAATGGGTTCAAATCGGACCCAAACTTAAGATTTCACCTTTGCAACACTGACAGTGGGTCTACTATTACTTTCTAGCAAGTCCAGTGGGGTATTACTTGTCACTTTCGTGCCATGGTAATGCTGTCAATGGTTAATGCTGCTCCATACTCTAAGTCAACCAGGTGAGTAATTCTGGTACACTCTATATCATCGTGGTTAAAACCGGGTTATCTCTATATCAGTCAATGGTGTATGCTGCTACTTTCTGGTTGTCGTTGGTATTGCTGGTAATCTAACTTAGAAAATGGACATGCTGGTACTCTAGATGAGTTCAGTGGGTAATTCTGTTATTTTCTGGGTCGTCATGTGTCAATGCTGGTACTCTCTATATCAGACTCCGTGGGTAATGCTGGTACTCTCTAGAATCAATCCAGTGGGCACTGCTGGGACTTTCTGGTTCAGTCGGTTGGTATGCTGTTACTTCTGATTCTGGTCATTAGGTGGGTACTGCTGGTACTTTCTGGGTCATCCTTGGGTAACTGGTACTGTTCTGGGTCCGTCGATGGGTAATTCTGGTACATTCTGGTCAGTCTGTGGGTCAATGCTGGTACTTTCTGGGCTCAGGTCTGGGTAATGGTGGTACTTTCTGGGTCATCATGGGTATGCTGGGTACCTTTCTGGTTCATCCTTGGTACTGGCTGTTACTACTTTCTGGGTCCGTAGGGTGGGGTAATCTGGTACTTTCTGGGTCCGTCTGTTGGGTAATGCTGGTACTTTCTCGGGGTCCGTCGGTGGTATGGCTGGTACTTTTCTGGTTCATTCGGTGGGTATGCTGGGACTTTCTCGTGTCCGTCGGTGGGGTAATGCTGGTACTTTCTGGGTCAGTCGTGGGTATGCTGTATACTCTGGGTAGTAGGTGGGTACTGCTGGTAACTGTCTGGGTCAGATCAGTGGGTAATGCTGGTACTTTCTGGGTCAGTCGGTGGGCTAATGGTTGTACTTTCGGGTCGTCAGTGGGTAAATGCCTGGTACTTTATGGTTCCATCGGTGGTATTTGCTGGGTACTTTCTGGTTCAGTCCGGTGGGTAATTCTGGTACTTTCTGGGTCAGTCGGTGGGTATTGGCTGTACTTTTCCTGGTTCAGTCAGTGGTTAATGCCTGGTAATGCGTGTGAAGGTTCTCATGTCATCCAGGTCATGGTATATCTGTTGTATTCAATTAGATCACGGACTTGAAGTTAGTTCTTGAAGACGTTTCGCTAGTCTCCAGCTGGCTTTCTCATTTCAGAATGACTTGTACAAGAATCTGTGGCATTATGTACCCTGAAAAATCCCAATTAGCATATCACAGCCAGGTGTTAAGGGTGTGATTAGATAGTGCTAAGAGGTGTTTAGGAACGCCCAGAGTAAGGTGTAAACAGCATTGTACATGGCAGACAGTTGGTGTCGAACCCCCCACCTCTATTTAGGCTTGGTTTCTTTATTTTCACATAAATGCCTCCTTAACACCTCTCTTGAACCAGTCACGTTCCTTTGCCATATGTTAACATTACAATCTTCAAAGGTATGTCCTTTATCCTTAAATGCAGAGTACACGGCTGAGTCCTGACCCGAGGAATTGGCTCTTCTGTGCTGGGCCATACGTTGATGCAGTTGTGTTTGGTCTCCCCCACATACAAATCAGAGCATTCTTCACTGCACTGCACACGCATATATGATGTTCGCTTTTCTTGTGTTTGGTATTGGGTCTTTGGATGTACCAATTGCTGCCTCAGTGTGTTGTCTGGTTTAAAGCAGACAGGGATACGTGTTTTTTTTGAAAATTCTTCTTATTTTCTCGAGACCCCTGCTACATATGGGATGACCATGTTCTCCTCCGTCTTGCTTTTCCCCTTCACTGTTGGTATTGTGTTCTTCTTTCCTTCTGTCTTCTTTTGCGACAAAGGCCAGTCTGGATATCCACAAGTTTTAAGGGCTCCTCTGAGATGTTTCATTTCTTTGCCTTCGCCTCTGTGCTAGTGGGGATGTTCTCGCTCTGTGTTGCAGGGTTCTGATGACCCCAGCTTGTGATCTAAAGGGTGGTGGGAGTCAAACATCAAATACTGATCTGTGTGTGTTGGTTTTCTGTAAACCTCTACTTCCAGTTTACCATTTCTCCTGACTTCTACCAAGTCCAAGAAGAGGTTTGGCCTGAGTGTTGTGAAAATAAGAAACCCGCCTTAAATGATGTGGGGGTTCAACCCAATGTCTGTCCTGTACAATGCTTTTTTAACATTACCGGCGTTCCTATAACATCTTGCCACATCTAATCACACTAACACCTGGCTGTGATATGCTAATTGGGATTTTCCAGGGTACATAATTGCCACAGATTCTTGTACAAGTCATTCTGAATTGAGAAAGCCAGTCGGATGACTAGCAAAGTCTTCAAGAACTTAACTTCAAGTCCGGTTGATCTAATTGAATCAACGATATGTAATGGCTGGTACTTTGCTGTGGTCAGTCGCTGTGGAAATGGTGGTACTTTCTTCTTGTCCGTCGTGGTTAATGCTTGTACTTTCTGGGTCAGTCGGTGGGTATGCTGGGTACTATTCTGGGTCAGTCGGTGGGTAATGCTGGGTACTTTCGTGGGTCAGTCGGTGGTAATGCTGGTAACTTTATGGGTCAGTCCGGTGGTATTGCGGTACTTTCTTTCTGGTTCAGGTCGGTGGGTAATGTGGTACGTTCTGGGTCAGTCGGGGTAATGCTGGTACTTTCTGTTCATTCGGTTGGGTAATGCTGGTACTTTTCCTGGTCATCGGTGGGTCATGCGTGTACTTTTCACTGGGTCAGATCTGGGGTAATTCTGTTACTTTCTGGGTCATAATTTGGTTGGTAATGCTTGTACGTTCTGGTCAGTCAGTGGGGTAATGCTGGTACTTTCTGGGGTCAGTCGATGGGTAATGCTGGTACATTCTTGGTCGTCGGTGGGAATGCTGGTACTTTCCTGGATCAGTCTGTGGTATGGTGTTACTTTCTGGGTCTTTCGGTGGGTAGCGGGTCTTATGGTCCAGTCCGGTGGGTGATGCTGGTACTTTCTGGGTCGTCGTGGGTATTGCTGGTACTTCTGGTTCCATTCAGTGGTTAATGCTGTACTTTCTGGGTCAGTCCGGTGGTAAGTCGGTACTTTCTGGGTCAGTTGGTGGGTAATGCCGTAAAATTCCTTATGTTATCCTTTTGGCCATCCTTCTTTGTTATTTCACCTATATCCCAAATCTCCCCGTGCACACTGTTCACTGTTATTATGCTGTCCTCTCCCTCCTACGTAGTACTGTCGCCTCCTTCCATCCCACACTCCATCCTTTTCCCCTTGAACTGTAATCTCTATCTCACAATGCTTTGACTCACAATCCACTATGTTCCCCTTCTTCTTTACAGCTTGTCTTCTAGTCCAGGAGCAAAAACAAAGTGACTCAGCTGCTCTGCACAAGGGAGAACAATGATCAAGGTAAGTGAACGCTCAGCTCCAAACTACCAACACAGGACATGATTCTAACTGTAACTGGCATCACTACATAAGAATTGCTAGGCTGATAATCTTTCTGCACTATTATTACCGACGCATCTGACAGACAAAACTTGGTTTGTCAAAAAAGACCCAGACATTTCTAACACCACGAATGAACAGTGACCCCTGAGTGCTTTTGTAGGATAGGATGTCAACACGCATGATACCCTAAAACTTTTAGCAGATGGATGCAATGCAGGCGACCACCTGAGTATTTTTTTGCAGTATAGGATTTCACGTGCATAATCACCTGAGTATCTGTTTACAGGAAATGTGTTACATGCCGTGATCACTGAGTACTGTTTGCCGGAAGGGTGTACATGCAGTAATATCACCTGAGGCTGTTTTGCAGAAGGGTGTACACTAGCAAGTAATCACCTGAGAACTGTTTTACCGGAAATGATGTAATGCAGTGATCACCTGAGTAACTGTTTGCCGGAAAGGGTGCACAGCAGTAATCAACCTGAGTACTGTTTACAGAAATGATGTTACAGGCCGTGATCACCTGAGTACTGTTTTGCAGGAAAGATGTCACATGGCAGTGGTCACCTGAGTACTGTTTGCAGGACAGGATGTCACTGCTATCACCCTGAATTACTTTTTTGCAGGAAGGGTTTCACATGCCGTAAATCAACCTGAGTACTGTTTGCAGGAAATTATGTTACATGCAGTGACCTCACCTGAGTACTGGTTGCAGGAAAGGTCACATTCATTAATCACCTTGAGTACTGTTTGCAGGAATGATGTCACATGCCGTGATCACCCACTACTGTTTGCAAGGAAAGGTTTTGTCCACAATGAGTGATCACAAACCTGAGTAACTGTTTACAGAAAAGGGTGTCACAATAGCATAATCACCTGAGTACTGTTTGGCAGGAAAGGATGTCACATGCATTAATCCCTGAGTACTGGTTTGCAGGAAGGATGTCCACACATGCAGTAATCACCTGAGTACTCTGTTTGCAGGAAAGGATGTCACATTCACTTAATCCCTGATTACTGGTTGTCAGGAACGGTGTCACAATTAAAAATTCCAAATTGCGTCTATGGTCACCTGTAAAAAAGTTTTGATTCGTATTTACAATGATAGTTTCCGGTGAAAACAGAAAAAAGGGATATAGTCCCAAAGGTAAGGAGTAGCAAGAGAGAAGGATTTAAGGTGAGAGGAGGCATGTTAGTTGGGGTATCTGGAGAAGTTTGCCTGTAGGAACAAAGTACACATCCAGAACAAAGTGGGAAGGTACATAGGGAGGTGTTGCAGGTGAGTGATGTGGATGTGACTGCCATCGAACAGGCTGACGTCGGTTTATATATGGGCATTCGGTCTAGTGTCGTTGATGATCCAAAGGGATCAACAATGTCTGAATGAACACCTATACACAACTGATTGTCAGACATAATAGCAGTGTGTCACCGCTGATATCGCATGTTCTGTAACTAGCTTAAGAGAAGGGTTTTTGAGGATTATCCTTGCTTGATGGGAAGACACACTACAGAATGGAAGTAGTGGGGCTGTAAGACTCTCTTGGAGAAAGTGAAATGATGCAAAGAGCTGAGTTCTAGACTAGAGAAAGAGAGATGACCAGTTGGCCAAGTAAAGTAATCCATCATAGAAGTCATACATACACAGAGCACAAGATCATATAGAGCATTTAGAACAAATAAAAAATTGATTGCTCCTAGGTAGTGCTGACTCAGTTGGTTAATGACCAAATTGTAAATAGGAATGGGGAAGGGATGGGCTAGGTCCCAGTTTAGGTTAAAAATGATAATGCAGTTAACGATACATTGAAATTTTAGGCAGCAGTGTTCATCCAGTGGAGATAGCAACCAGAAAAGCATATGAGATGTGACTTTAGGGGTTAGTGCAGGGTGTGGACAAGTTAGAATAAGCTACATTATGGAGGAACATCGTTAGGCGTGAGAATCGGCTTGTGTATGGACGATCATGGCATTGTTAATGACCAGATCATTAAAAAAGTTTATCTTATTTGAAAACCTAACTTTGTAATGTGAGACTGCTGTAAATTGGGATGGACTTAAAGGACAACTATAGCTCACCCACCCTCGCTCCTCTTCCTCCATAGCTGCATAGTACCCAGGTGAGGACCTAAAATCGCTAAGTCCTCACCCTGGGTACTTTCCCTAACTCTGCACTACTTACCCCAAATCTGCTTCGCCGATCGCTCCATTCCTCCGCTCTTCCTGCTTCAGTGAGAGATCGAGGGCAGCCAATAGGAAGATACGCTCTGCAAGGAGGCGTGTCTTCCAATTGGCTGCCTCGCGACTGTCAATGACAGAGGAGAGAGGTGGAACAGGTGGTCGCCGAAGCATTTTCGTAGTAGTGCATGAGTTAGGAAAGTACCCAGGGTGAGACCTTAGCGATTTTAGTCCTCACCTGGGTACTAGCTGCAGTGATCGGGAAAAAGGTGAGGATAATTTCCTTTAACAAGGAATCTTCAGACGATATTATAGGGGTGCTTAATGTCTATTTAATGTCTTCTCATTTAATTAGTGTTTAACAAATCGTGGGTCCCATATGGTCTAAACTGAATTTTTTGAGTCTCTAATGTATATATACTTACAATTCTATTTGGTCTATTGAATCTTTTTTCATTAGATAATTAGATATTATTCAGTCTATTTGAGCTTAGTTATATACATGTATACGGACCGTATTCAATGCTATCTCCCTTTTGGTTTATTCCCTATCGTACTAACACTTCATTTATGAATTAATCTATAATGAATATTGAAAGTAATGATATTGAACTTGCTGAATTGATGTTTCTAATGAGATTGTATAGTGTTTGGATAAATAGTCTCAAACAGCTGGATAAAATTAGTAGTAGTAAGTTTTTAATATAGAACTACATGTTAATGTCCCTTAATGATATTTCCCTTAAAGGGATGTCCACCCTAAAACTATCTTCAATATAAGATAGATCTCCCCTGCCAACTCCAACCAATAGTTTTGTTTTTTTTTAAAAACGATATAATATTACTTACAGCCCCTTCACTCCCACGCGTATAAATATGGCTCCCTGGTTGCCGGAACTTGCAAGCAGAGGGTGGACTGTCAGCCGCACCTGTGATTGGCTGGGACGCAGCCAATCACAGATGCAGTGACATCATAGAAAGCGCTGTGGGAATGCAGGGCGCTAAGTACAGTTGTGATTATTTTAAAAAAAAAATAATAATATAGCGGTTAGGTCTGGCAGGGGCAGCTATCTTCCACAGGGTTTTACGGTACGTTGAAGGGGGAACAAGGATGATCCGGATGGTGGGAGGGGGTTCGCAGAGGGAGGATGAATGCTGCGCATGAACGGAAAAGGCATGGACGTGGGTGATGTCAGGAGCTTGGATTACAGTGAGATACTCCTGGTCTGTAAAAACAAGGCTTTAAAAAGGTATGTAACTTAAAATTAGCTGAACAAGTTTTAATGGGGTTTGGTTTGTTTCAAAGCTATGATAATTGTCAATAACATATTAAATTATGGTTTTGGGGGTGGACTTTCCCTTTAAGATGCACTCTGTGTAACTCAGTGTATATACCTTTAAAGTGGTAGTGTCTATTTATGTAGTTTGGGTATAAAACATGGGGTGTGGATGACACATCAGCTAGCCCAATCAAGATGTCAGCAATTCACAAGCTGGAAAGGAAGGCTCTGGAGGGGCATAGGGAAAAAAAAAACAATGGCAACTAAATTACTTTATTTTACAGCGTACTTATCCTTTAAGCTACTTGAATCCGAGCTGCTGTGTTTGCCTTGTCAGGGAGAGACCTTAGCCGAGTTGTTTATATGCTGTATTGGATGGACCTTAGCGACGGGTCTGGGGCGATGGCACTCGGACCATTGTGTGTTTCCGGTGAGTCCTATTGATTAACTTTACTGTCAAGTTGATACATTTCAGCGTATCCAATTAAATGAGTGAAGGCATAAGCACCCGGACCTACACTCACCAAGGGTGGGCGTTTAACTATTTTTGTTTACCTTTCTTAAGCACATATACATATATTGTGTTTAGCGTGGTTAGAGGCAATAACGCGTTCCTGTGTGGTTTTAATCAAACAGACACATTTAATATATCCCTGAAAGCATGTGCAAATTTCCAGGGAGATTCAATAAAAGTTCTTATTGTTTAAATGGGGCTAATTTTTTCCCAACCAATCAGAGTTAGCTTTCAAATGTTAAATAATATCTGATTGTTGGGCAAAATTAGCACCATTTTAAACGATAAGAACTTTTATTAAATAACCCTGTTCATTTTTAACCAACGATACAACAGGGTTAGTTACGCTGCTTAGCCACTAGATGGTGAAAAGCCAAAGATAATGGTATTTTAACTAGTCTAAAAATAATGTAACAAGTAAAATGCTTGTCTTTTATTTGTTACTGCTGTAAAGCTAGGTACACACAGTACCGATACCATCAGATCGATAGTATCCGGGCTTTATCAGCACTGCGTGCGGCCGCTTTCCCTTACGAGCACACGGCTGCCGAATGTTCGCTCATTCGGGAAAGTCTGTAAATTTCCCTCGGCTGCGGTAGTCTCCCTATAGGGGAGTCTGCCACGGTCGAGGGAAACACTCATACCGAATGTCTTCCTATGCTGTGTATATGCTGTGTATAGGGGAGACACTCACGGCTGTATGTATCCTAATCTTTTACAAAAATCTGTCCTGTGTGTACCCAGCTTAGGCAGCATTTAATTGGTTGCTGTAGATTGTTAAACAGGCAATCTCTGTATACTGAGTAAATCCTATCAATTTACGTTCTTCAGAACACAATCTTAAGATGGTGGTAACCATTTCCAGGGAACACCAGCCCATTCAGACTACACGCTGGTTAATTGACCAGCTTAAAGCAGAACTATAGTGCCATCAAACCCACTGCCACTCAATCTAACCCATCTTTCTAGTGCTGGTCTGCCCCCTGCAAGTTATCAATGGGAAGACATCCTTTGCAAGTGTGCCTACCCATGAACAGTACAATATGAGTCCTGAGGCATCACTTACAATCTGGTCTCGTTTGGAAAAACCAAAGGAAACCCAGGGTGAGGATCTAGCAGTTTAGGTCCCCAACCTAAGTACTATTAGGGGAGGGAGGTTTGTTTGGGTCTTTTTGTTGCCCTTTATATGAATGTGGATTAGGGACAATATCCCTATTAAATCTAGTAAGATTGGGCCATTTTGCATAAACTGGGAAAATTCAATTTACCATGACATAGGGATAAATAAAGGATTGTTTAAATAAGAAGATTTTTTTGAAATATCTAAACAAATATATGAAGCCAAAATGTCTACACTGACCATTCATCACTTTTTTCTTTATATTTTTATATTCTAGAAATATTTAATGTTTTATTTATTTTCTCTTTAACAAAAGGTTCAATATAGGTATTCATATTAATTCTATATACAGTTTTACTTTTCAACTAAACCCTTTTTTAAAAGAGCGAGACAAGTTTACAAACTTTACATAACCCTCATTTAAAATGTAATGCCTCCATAGGGGAGGTCCTGTGTCTCTTGTTCAGGTTGGCACGTGGAGGAAAAAGTAAAGGGATGTACGTAGCAAAGTCAACAAGTGATTGGTTTGTCTCGGACTGCTTTGCACTACCAATGTTTACTTTTTTTTGAAATCAAGCTGTTTACTAACAGGGTGGGGATTGTGGAAACATGTTAGATAGAAGAAACTGGGACTTACTAAAAGCTAATTAACTGGGAACGTGATCAGTAAATAAATAAATAAATCAAGGTATTTACCAATGTTTGTGTTTATACTGAAAATGAAAATGATTGTGTATAATAACAAATTGTTCCTCCAATTCAGGTGTGTGCTGTGTGCTCCAACTTCTATGTATATGTATACTGTATAATCATTACTGTGTAATCCATAAACTATGTGATGTGATTTCCTTTATAGTATATATAGATGTGAAGTAATGAATAAAATGGGTGCACATGGCTTTATAAATTCTTATCAACTTCAACTATATATACACTAATACACTATTATATGAACATTGTTGGCATTAAAGGGCATGTCCACCCCCCAAACTAAAATTTAACCCATTACTGGCCCCACAGTGTAGTTAAAAAAATCCTTACTTTACATCTCTGCTCCTTATGGTTCTCCTGCAGTACTTGTCCAAAGTCCAGGAAACTGAATTAGAGGTGTCTTCCTGTGGGAAAGGTTTCTGCCTCCTCCTTGTCCTCTGAGAGGACAGTGGCATGTGCAGGGGAACCCCTGTTGTTGCTAAAAAAATACTGAACTTTTTACAGCCCTTTGCCCCCATGGTGTCTGCATTGACGGCAACCATGTCTGATTGGCTACCTCTCAACCAATCACAGCCACGGCTGCTGGTCCGGCTCCTGTTTGCAAGTTCCTGCTGAAAAACTCTTTCAGCAGGTCTCTGGATTTACAAAAACAGAAAAATCCCAAGCCCTCCCAATACTAACCTATGGAGGAGATACAACCTCATTTCCAACTCAGTGGAAAACAAAAGCTGGAGTACAAAAACTCCATACTATGACTTTTATTCAGAAAATACCACCACTAAAAAAAATAAAACAGGTGTTAAAGGGCATGTCCACCCCCCAAAACTATAATCCCCCCAACTACTGGCCCCACCATGTAGTGTAGTTAATCCTTACCTCACATCCCAGCTCCATAGGGTTCTCCTGTAGTCCCCCCAAAGTGCCAAAAACTGCCCACCAGGAGGCTAGCAGGGCTCTGCCTCCTACCTTGCCTCAGGTAGATTTTTGCCATGCGTACTGCAGCCCTTCTCCCCCCTCCTCTCCATCCCTCTCTCCGATTCCTCCCCCTAGCGTGAAATGTTTAATATGTAAGATTCCCCCTGGGCTCTCAGCCCCAACGCTATATTTTTATCTTTATAAAGCTCCCCAAACTCTACTTACCTCTCTCTTTCCGCTTGTGAAGGGTTCTCATTCATCCAGGTCATGGTATATTGTTGTATTCAATTAGATCAACCGGACTTGAAGTTAAGTTCTTGAAGACTTTGCTAGTCATCCGACGGCTTTCTCAATTCAGAATGACTTGTACAAGAATCTGTGGCACTTATGTACCCTGGAAAATCCCAATTAGCATATCACAGCCAGGTGATTGGGATCTCCATGTAGCCAACCTTACATGGAGGAGTTAGAAAAACTGGCGCTTAATACCTTTAAGGCATAGCACCCAGCCACTGGTTCAGATATGTGGATGACACCTGGGTTAAAATCCACCAGAAGGAAGTACAAGCTTTCACAGAAACATTAATGCGGTAGACCAAAACATCAAATTTACAAGGGAAGAGGTACAAACAACAAACTGGCTTTCTTTGACTGCTTGGTAAAGTCAGGGAGAATGGTAAACTGGAAGTAGAGGTTTACAGAAAACAACACACACGATCAGTATTTGATGTTTGACTCCCACCACCCTTTAGATCACAAGCTGGGGGTCATCAGAACCCTGCAACACAGAGCTGAGAACATCCCCACTAGCACAGAGGCGAAGGCCAAAGAAATGAAACATCTCAGAGGAGCCCTTAAAACTTGTGTGATATCCAGACTGGCCTTTGTCAAAAGAAGCAGAAGGAAAGAAAGAAACACGATACCAACAGTGAAGGGGAAAAGCAAGACAGGAGAAAGAACATGGTCATCCCATATGTAGCAGGGGTCTCCGAGAAACTAAGAAGAGTTTTCAAAAAACACCGTATCCCTGTCTGCTTTAAACCGAGCACACGCTGAGGCAGCAATTGGTACATCCGAAAGACCCAATACCGAAACACAAGAAAAGCGACATCATATATGCAGTGCAGTGCAGTGAAGAATGCTCTGATTTGTATGGGGGGAGACCAAACAACAACTGCATCAACGTATGGCCCAGCACAGAAGAGCCAATTCCTGGGTCAGGACTCAGCCGTGTACTTGCATCTTAAGGATAAAGGAATACCTTTGAAGATTGTAATGTTAACATATGGCAAAGGAACGTGACTGGTTCAAGAGAGGTGTTAAGGAGGCCATTTAGTGAAAATAAAGAAACCAAGCCTAAATAGAGGTGGGGGGGTTCGACACCATCGTCTGCCATGTACAATGCTGTTTTGACACCTTACTCTGGGCGTTCCTATAACACCTTTGCCACTATCTAATCACGCCCTTAACACCTGGCTGTGATATGCTAATTGGGATTTTCCAGGGTACATAAGTGCCACAGATTCTGTACAAGTCATTCTGAATTGAGAAAGCCAGTGGATGACTAGCGAAACGTCTTCAAGAACTAAACTTCAAGTCCGGTGATCTAATTGAATACAACAGATAATATCTGTTGTATTCAATTAGATCAGCCGGACTTGAAGTTTAGTTCTTGAAGACGTTTCGCTAGTCATCCGACTGGCTTTCTCAATTCAGAATGACTTGTACAAGAATCTGTGGCACTTATGTACCCTGGAAAATCCCAATTAGCATATCACAGCCAGGTGTTAAGGGCGTGATTAGATAGTGGCTAAGAGGTGTTATAGGAACGCCCAGAGTAAGGTGTCAAAACAGCATTGTACATGGCAGACAGATGGTGTCGAACCCCCCCACCTCTATTTAGGCTTGGTTTCTTTATTTTCACATAAATGGCCTCCTTAACACCTCTCTTGAACCAGTCACGTTCCTTTGCCAATATGTTAACATTACAATCTTCAAAGGTATGTCCTTTATCCTTAAGATGCAAGTACACGGCTGAGTCCTGACCCGAGGAATTGGCTCTTCTGTGCTGGGCCATACGTTGATGCAGTTGTTGTTTGGTCTCCCCCACATACAAATCAGAGCATTCTTCACTGCACTGCACTGCATATATGATGTCGCTTTTCTTGTGTTTCGGTATTGGGTCTTTCGGATGTACCAATTGCTGCCTCAGCGTGTTGCTCGGTTTAAAGCAGACAGGGATACGGTGTTTTTTGAAAACTCTTCTTAGTTTCTCGGAGACCCCTGCTACATATGGGATGACCATGTTCTTTCTCCTGTCTTGCTTTTCCCCTTCACTGTTGGTATTCGTGTTCTTTTCTTTCCTTCTGCTTCTTTTGACAAAGGCCAGTCTGGATATCCACAAGTTTTAAGGGCTCCTCTGAGATGTTTCATTTCTTTGGCCTTCGCCTCTGTGCTAGTGGGGATGTTCTCAGCTCTGTGTTGCAGGGTTCTGATGACCCCCAGCTTGTGATCTAAAGGGTGGTGGGAGTCAAACATCAAATACTGATCTGTGTGTGTTGGTTTTCTGTAAACCTCTACTTCCAGTTTACCATTCTCCCTGACTTCTACCAAGCAGTCAAAGAAAGCCAGTTTGTTGTTTTGTACCTCTTCCCTTGTAAATTTGATGTTTTGGTCTACCGCATTAATGTGTTCTGTGAAAGCTTGTACTTCCTTCTGGTGGATTTTAACCCAGGTGTCATCCACATATCTGAACCAGTGGCTGGGTGCTATTCCCTTAAAGGTATTAAGCGCCAGTTTTTCTAACTCCTCCATGTAAAGGTTGGCTACAATGGAGATCCCATATCACCTGGCTGTGATATGCTAATTAGGATTTTCCAGGGTACATAAGTGCCACAGATTCTTGTACAAGTCATTCTGAATTGAGAAAGCCAGTCGGATGACTAGCGAAACGTCTTCAAGAACTTAACTTCAAGTCCGGTTGATCTAATTGAATACAACAGATATACCATGACCTGGATGAATGAGAACCTTCACAAGCAGGAAAGAGGAGAGGTAAGTAAGAGTTTGGGGAGCTTTATAAAGATAAAAATATAGCGGTTGGGGCTGAGAGCCCAGGGGGAATCTTACATATTAAACATTTCACGCTAGGGAGGGAATCGGGAGAGGGAGGGAGAGGGAGGGGGGAGAAGGGCTGCAGTACCATGGCAAAAATCTACCTGAGGCAAGGTAGGAGGCAGAGCCCTGCTAGCCTCCTGGTGGGCAGTTTTTGCACTTTGGGGGGGACTACAGGAGAACCCTATGGAGCTGGGATGTGAGTAAGGATTAACACTACACTACATGGTGGGGCCAGTATTGGGGGGATTATAGTTTTGGGGGTGGACATGCCCTTTAACACCTGTTTATTTTTTTTTTAGGTGGTGGTAATTTTCTGAATAAAAAGTCATAGTATGGAGTTATTGTTACTCCAGCTTTTGTTTTCCACTGAAGTTGGAAATGAGGTTGTATCTCCTCCATAGGGGTTAGTATTGGGAGGGCTTGGGATTTTTCTGTTTTTGTAAATCCAGAGACCTGCTGAAAAGAGTGTTTCAGCAGGAACTTGCAAACAGGAGCCGGACCAGCAGCCGTGGCTGTGATTGGTTGAGAGGTAGCCAATCAGACATGGTTGCCGTCAATGCAGACACCATGGGGGCAAAGGGCTGTAAGAAAAGTTCAGATTATTTTTTTAGCAAACAACAGGGGTTCCCCTGCACATGCCACTGTCCTCTCAGAGGACAAGGAGGAGGCAGAAACCTTTCCCACAGGAAGACACCTCCTAATTCAGTTTCCTGGACTTTGGACAAGTACTGCAGGAGAACCATAAGGAGCAGAGATGTAAAGTAAGGATTTTTTTTAACTACACTGTGGGGCCAGTAATGGGTTAAATTTTAGTTTGGGGGGTGGACATGCCCTTTAATGCACAACAATGTTCATATAATAAAGTGTATTAGTGTATATATAGTGAAGTTGATAAGGAATCTTTATAAAGCCATGTGCACCCATTTTATTCATTACTTCACATCTATATATACTATAAAGGAAATCACATCACATAGTTTATGGATTACACAGTAATGGATTATACAGTATACATATACATAGAAGTTGGAGCACACAGCACACACCTGAAATTGGAGGAACAATTTGTGATTATTACACAATCATTTTCATTTTCAGTAATAAACACAAACATTGGTAAATACCTTGATTTATTTATTTATTTTACTGATCACGTTCCCAGTTAATTAGCTTTTTAGTAAGTCCCAGTTCTGTCTATCTAACATGTTTCCACAATCCCCACCCTGTTAGTAAACAGCTTGATTTCTAAAAAAAAAGTAAACATTGGTAGTGCAAAGCAGTCCGAGACAAACCAATCACTTGTTGACTTTGCTACGTACATCCCTTTACTTTTTCCTCCACGTGTCCAACCTGAACAAGAGACACAGGACCTCCCCTATGGAGGCATTACATTTTAAATGAGGGTTATGTAAAGTTTGTAAAACTTGTCTCGCTCTTTTAAAAAAGGGTTTTAGTTGAAAAGTAAAACTGTATATAGAATTAATATGAATACCTAATATTGAACCTTTTGTTAAAGAGAAAATAAATAAAAACACTAAATATTTCTAGAATATAAAAATATAAGAGAAAAAGTGATGAATGGTCAGTGTAGACATTTTGGCTTCATATGATTTGTTTAGATATTTCAAAAAAATCTTCTTATTTAAACAATCCATTTATTTATCCCTATGGTCATGGTAAATTGAATTTTCCCAGTTTATGCAAAATGGCCCAATCTTACTAGATTTAATAGGGATATTGTCCCTAATCCACATTCATATTAAAGGGCAACAATAAAGACCCAAACAAACCTCCCTCCCCTAATAGTACTTAAGTTGGGGACCTAAACTGCTAGATCCTCATCCCTGGGTTTCCTTTGGTTTCTCCAAACGAGACCAGATGTAAGTGATGCCTCAGGACTCATATTGTACTGTTCAATGGGTAGGCACACTTGCAAAGGATGTCTTCCCATTGATAACTTGCAGGGGGCAGAGCCAGACCAGCACTAGAAAGAATGGGTTAGATTGAGTGGCAGTGGGTTTGATGGCACTATAGTTCTGCTTTAAGCTGGTCAAATTAAACCAGCGTGTAGTCTGAATGGGCTGGTGTTCCCTGGGAAATGGTTAACACCATCTTAAGATTGTGTTCTGAAGAACGTAAATTGATAGGATTTACTCAGTATACAGGAGATTGCCTGTTTAATCAATCTACAGCAACCAATTAAATGCTGCCTAAAGCTGGGTACACACAGGACAGATTTTTGTAAAAGATTAGGATACATACAGTCGTGAGTGTTCTCCCTTATACACAGCATATACACAGCATAGGGAAGACATTCGGTACTGAGTGTTTCCCTCGACCGTGGCAGACTCCCTCTATAGGGAGACTACCGCAGCCGAGGGAAATTTACAGACTTTCCCGAATGAGCGAACATTCGGCAGCCGTGTGCTCGTAAGGGAAAGCGGCCGCACGCAGTGCTGATAAAGCCCGGATACTATCGGATCTGATGGTATCGGTACTGTGTGTACCTAGCTTTACAGCAGTAAACAAATAAAAGACAAGCATTTTACTTGTTACATTATTTCTTAGACTAGTTAAAATACCATTATCTTTGGCTTTTCACCATCTAGTGGCTAAACAGCGTAACTAACCCTGTTGTATCGGTTGGTTAAAAATGAACAGGGTTATTTAATAAAAGTTCTTATCGTTTAAAATGGTGCTAATTTTGCCCTAGCTAATCAGTTCTTATTTAACATTTGAAAGCTATCATCTGATTGGTTGGGGAAAAATTAGCCCCATTTTAAACAATAAGAACTTTTATTGAATCTCCCTGGAAATTTGCACATCCTTTCAGGGAATATATTAAATGTGTCTGTTTGATTAAAACCACACAGGAACAGCGTTATTGCCTCTAACCACGCTAAACACAATATATGTATATGTGCTTAAGAAAGGTAAACAAAAAATAGTAAACGCCCACCCTTGGTGAGTGTAGGTCCGGGTGCTTTCGTATATACTTGAGTATAAGTCGAATTTTTCAGGCTTTAAAATTAGCCTGAAAACCTAACCTCGACTTATACTCGAGTCAAGTCCTAATTTAGATCCAAATTCTGCAATTACAGATAGTAACCAGTAGGTGGCGATGTGTTAACCCTTTATAGAAAGTTACAGGAGCTGATCTGCCTTTACACTTCCTGCTTCCTGTATTCTGCCTGCTGGACTCACTCAGCACTGTCACTGGATGCTGTAAATCTGATGGGTCTCCTCAGTTTGGGAAAAAACAGCTGCTAGTACAGTGCAAAGACAGCTTGAAACTACAACTCTCAGGGGACATTTTTAACTATTGGGGTCAGAGAATCCTTTACTATATGGGGATCAGAGTTCGCTTTACTACATGGGGTTCAGAGGGCCCTTTACTATATGGGGTTCAGGAGAATTGTAAATGATGGTAAGCTTAATTAAAAGTTTACTGAACCTTGCCACTCCACATGTTTAGAAACTGAAACTCCCAGCAACAAAGCATGCTGGGAGTTGTAGTTTCCAAACATCTGGAGTGCCAAAGAATTGGAGGTTACTGGTACTGGATTTGGCTATTACTGTATGGGATTCATGTATGGGAATTCTGCTGTCTATTTAAAGGGCAACTAAAGCCTAAAAACAACACAGAATCAGAAGGCAGTAGTGGTGATAATTTCTACCCTCGACTTATACTCGAGTCAATCAGTTTTTACAAATTTTTCAGGTAAAAATAGGTACCTCGACTTATACTCGGATCGACTTATACTCGAGTATATACGGTATGCCTTTCACTCATTTAATTGGATACGCTGAAATGTATCAACTTGAACAGTAAAGTTAATCAATAGGACTCACCGGAAAACACACATGGTCCGAGTGCCATCGCCCCAGACCCGTCGCTAAGGTCCAATCCAATACAGCATATAAAACAAACTCGGCTAAGGTCTCTCCCTGACAAGGCAAACACAGTAGCTCGGATTCAAGTAGCTTAAAGGATAAGTACGCTGTAAAATAAAGTTAAATTTAGTTGCCATTGTTTTTTTTTTCCCTATGCCCCCCAAGAGCCTTCCTTTCCAGCTTGTGAATTGCTGACATCTTGATTGTGCCTAGCTGATTGTGTCATCCACACCACTATGTTTTATACCCACAATACATTAAATAGACACTACCACTTTAAAGGTATATACACATGAGTTACACAGAGTGCATCTTAAAGGGAAAGTCCACCCCCAAAACCATAATTTAATATGTTATTGACAATTATCATAGCTTTGAAACAAGCCAAACCCCATTAAATTCTGTTCAGCTAATTTTAAGTTATATACCTTTTTAAAGCCTTGTTTTTACAGACCAGGAGTATCTCACTGTAAATCCAAGCTCCTGACATCACCCACGTCCATGCCTTTTCCGTTCATGCGCAGCATTCATCCTCCCTCTGCGAACCCCCCTCCCACCATCCGGATCCATCCTTGTTCCCCCTTCAACGTACCGTAAAACCCTGTGGAAGATAGCTGCCCCCTGCCCAGACCTAACCGCTATATTATTATTTTTGTTTTTTAAATAATCACAACTGTACTTACAGCCCTGCATTCCCATGGTGCTTTCTATGATGTCAGCTGCATCTGTGATTGGCTGCGTCCCAGCCAATCACAGGTGCGGCTGACAGTCCAGCCCCCTGCTTGCAAGTTCCGGCAACCAGGGAGCCATATTTATAAGTGTGGGAGTGAAGGGGCTGTAAGTAATATTATGATCATTTTTAAAAAAAAACAAAACATATTGGTTGGAGGTTGGCAGGGGAAATCTATCTTATATTGAAAGATAGTTTTTAGGGTGGACATACCCTTTAAGGGAAAATATCATTAAAGGGACATATAACATGTAGTTCTATAAATTAAAAACTTACTTACTACTTACATAATTTTATCCAGCTGTTTGAGACTATTTATCCAAACACTATACAATCTCATTAGAAACATCAATTCAGCAAGTTCAATATCATTACTTTCATAAATCAAATCATAAACCAAACGTAAATTCATTATAGATTAATTCATAAATGAAGTGTTAGTACGGATAGGGAATAAACCAAAAGGGAGATAGCATTGAAATACAGGTCCGTATACATGTACATAAACTAAGCTCAAATAGACTGAATAAATATCTAATTATCTAATGAAAAAAGATTCAATAGAACAAATAGAATTGTAAAAAAGTATATATACATTAGAGACATCAAAAATTCAGTTTAGACCATATGGGACCCACGATTTGTTAAACACTAATTAAATGAGAAGACATTAAATAGACATTAAGCACCCATATAATATCGTCTGAAGATTCCTTATTAAGTACATCCCAATTTACAGCAGTCTACATTACAAAGTTAGGTTTTCAAATAAGATAAACTTTTTTAATGATCTGGTCATTAACAATGCCCGATTGATCGTCCATACACAAGCCGATTCTCAGCCGTAACGGATGTTGCTCGGTATGTAGCTTAATTCTACTTGTCCACCCCTGAACTAACCCCTAAAGTTCAATCTCAGATGCTTTTCTGGTTGCTATCTCCCACTGGATGGAACACTGCTGCCTAAAATTCAATGTATCGTTAACTGCATTAATCATTTTTCCACCTAAACTGGGACCTAGCCCATCCTTCCCCATTCCTATTTACAATTTGGTCATTAACCACACACTACCTAGGAGCAATCAATTTTTTTATTTGTTCTAAAATGCTCATATATGATCTTGTGCTCTTGTATGTATGGACTTCTATGTATGGACTACTTTACCATACTACTACTTGGCCAACTGGTCATCTCTCTTTCTCTAGTCTAGAACTCAGCTCTTTGCATCATTTCACTTTCTCCTAAGAGAGTAATTACAGCCCCACTACTTCCAGTCTGTAGTGTTTCTTCCCATCAAGCAAGGATAATCCTCAAAACCCTTCTCTTAAGCTAGTTACAGACATGCGATATCAGCGGTGACACACTGCTATTATGTCTGACAATCAGTTTGTGTATAGGTGTTCATTCAGACATTGTTGATGATCCCTTTGGATCATCAACGACACTAGACCGAATGCCCATATATAAACCGATCGTCAGCCTGTTCGATGGGCAGTCACATCCACAATCACTCACCTGCAACACCTCCCTATGTACCTTCCCACTTTGTTCTGGATGTGTACTTTGTTCCTTACAAGGCAAACTTCTCCAGATACCCCAACTAACACTGCCTCCTCTCACCTTAAATCCTTCTCTCTTGCTACTCCTTACCTTTGGGACTATATCCCTTTTTATTCTGTTTTCACCTGGAAACTATCATTGGTAAATACGAATCAAAACTTTTTTACGGTGACCATAGACGCAAGTTGGATTTTTTTCTCCAGCCGATCATAGCGTCTCTGGCCACCTTTCGCATCAGCGCAATAAACAAGTTGTTTTCAACCACAAGCACTTTCTATCCCCTTTACTTGTATTTGTATATTTGCTCACCCACTTACAGATTTTAACCTTTAAGTGCAGGGATCCCACTCCTAATTAGTCAAGCCATGTAGCAGTTATAAATACAATTATAATATCTATTCAACCATATATTCTGTGTATGTATGTATCCTTGCCTATGGAATTTCTTTTTTTATGTAACTGTATTAAAGGGAAAATATCATTGTTTTAAAATACTTAGTTTATATTATGCCTACCTAGTTATTCTAAATATTCTCTTCTATTCTGAAAAATCAGTTGATTTCATACCCTTTGCTGTTCCATGCTGTTGACATTAGTGAGCTGACATTTTAGGTTCTAACGGTCCTTCTTCTTCCCAGGATGCACCACTATCTTGGAATGTTGCTAACAGTAATTTCTACTGATTGGCTGTTGGATGGGTCAAACATGCTCAGATCTCTACTGAGCAACTGAATCAACCCAGGCGCTGGGTCAAGGGCAAGACCATAACGGTCTCTACTAGGGGTCCTGCAAACAGGAAGTCAGTATTTCAGATGCATTTATTTATACACAGACAAAATGCTGAATGGGCAGATTAATAAGGTCATTGGGATGGAGAAATACTGCTCTTTACTTAACAGTATATGTATTTGCACTGAACTTCCCCTTTAAAGCTTGCACTTACCCCCCTGTCTGTTCGCTGTGTATTGGCACTTTAGAAATAAATATATTCATACATAGAAGATGATTGCTGTTAATAAATATTGTTAATATATAAACTGATGTAATAAGAAATCATGTGTATTATATTTTCTATATTGTATGTAATACAATATTATAGTAAGTATTATATATTAATATAATAATAAATAATATTGTAAATGGTCCATTTACCACTGATCTAACACACTGAGATGTCATTGTGAATATTAACTGGAAAGACTTTACCTTCCTCTTCTTTATTCATCTTTGCCTATTTGTCAATGTTTACAATGTCAATAAAGTTGGTATATGACGTCATATCCCTTCGCCGAGCGCACGTGTGTGTGGTGGCAGTGTGGTTCCAGGAAGAGAGCGGAATCTGAGACCGAACATGGAGGGACCGGGTCAGAAAGACACCAAGAAGAGGCAGAAGATGAACCGGAACGACCCGGTGAAGAGTTTCGACAAGTGGAAGAAGAAATACAATAAAAAGAAGTTAAAATGCAAAATGATCAGGAAGCAAAACCGGAAACCCGATTGGCAGATAGAAAGAGAGACCATCAACCGGCTCGTGCAACGCTACCCAGAGGTATCTGGTGATTCCATGGTGATGGTTGTCTCTCTTGTCAGCTTCCAGATGATGTGCTGATTGGAAGACATTCTTAACGGGCATATCCACCCCCAAAACCATGTTTCCTCCACTACTGGACCCACTGTGTAGTGTTATAAAATCCTTACCTTACATCCCTGCTCCTTATGGTTCTCTGCAGGGCTTGTCCAAAGTTCCAGAAAGTGAAGAGTAGTAGCTGTCTGTGTGTCATCCGGTCCCTGCTTTTCCTCTCTGTCCTCTGAGAGGTTTCTGGCACCGCAGGGGAGCCCTCCCTCTGGATCCCCTCTTGCTCCTTCACCCCTTACCATCAAAAGGTTATTTCTTTAGTGTGGGATACTCTAGCCCACCCCCAAACGCTATGTTTGTTTAGTTAAAAAAGCTGCAGAAATACTTAAATTGCTTTGTTCCCCTGGTGTTCTGCAGTGCTGGCAGACGTGTCTGTTATTGGTTGACTCTCAGCCAATCACAGACAAGGCAGCGGGTCCAACTCCCTGCTTGCTGTTTCAGCAAGCAGAGAGCCAAGATCAGAGTATGTGCAGTTTATTTTCACTAAACTAACATAACAGTTGGGGGTGGGCTAGGGTACCCTACTCTACAGCAAAAAGAATTTTCAGAATGGAGATACCCTTTAATGTCTATTTAGCATTTCTCCTCTGTTGGCATTTAAACTGCGCTCATTCTTAGTGTGTATAAGTCTTTACAGGTTTACTAACAATGTTACATTTAATTTATCTGGCAACCTAAGTAATTAGTGCTTAAAGCCAATGGAGGAAAGAGTAGATTGACTTTATCAGGGCAATATCCTAGTGGGCAAAAAAAAAAAATCTGATGCTGCAGCCAGCCACACTACAACTTAAAGGGAAAGTTCAGTAGAAAATATCATTAATTTTCAAAAATTCTTAGTTTATATTGTGCTTAGTTATATTACATATTCTCTTCTAATTTAAAAATTGGGTGAATTTATACCCCTTGCTATTACCAGCTGTTGACATTACTGAGCTGCCATTTCAGGTTCTGTAATGTTCCTTCTTCCCAGAATGCACACTACCTTGGAATGTTCCTAACAGTAATTTCTACTGATTAGCTGTTGCATGGGTCAAACATGCTCAGATCTCTACTGAGCAACTGAATCAACCCAGGCACTGGGTCAAGGGCAAGACCACAACGGTCTCTTTTAGGGGTCCTGCAAACAGGAAGTCAGTATTTCTGTTGCATTTATTTATACACAGACACAATGCTGAATGGGCAGGTTAATAAGGTCATTGGGATGGAAAAATACTGCTATTTTTTCTTAAAAGTATAAGTATTTGCACTGAACTTCCCTTTTAAGGTAACATGCGTGAAGAGAGCGATGCAGCGATTATTCTGTTATTGGAGCACATGCTCTCTGTAAAAATTAAATTGGGATTGCACGTGCTCCGATATAGAAACTCATCGCAAACAGTGTGGCCTGCTACATTACTATGCAGTGTAAGATGCAGGTACTCAGTCCTGACCCGAGGAATTTGCTCTTCTGTACTGGGCCAAACTTAGGTGCAGCTGCTGTTTGGTCTCCCCTACAAATTAGACCACTCTTCACTTCACTGCGTATATGATGTCGCTCTTCACGCTCTTCTCTTATCGTTCGTTTGTGCTGTGATTTGCCAATTTTGCATTATCCGAGAGTATGCAATTTGTAAAAAAATGGTTATTGCATGCGCTATGAAAACAGCGCAGAGCACGCAATGTGGCCACCCATATCAACATGCACTGACATGCGTTTCTCACGTAATGGATTGCAAAACGTGATCGCAAGCATGTGTAAAACACTCTAATGTGGCCTAGCCCTTAGGCTGGTTTTGTAGCAAAATGTACCAAGGCAGCCAGTAATATAGAGATAATCAACAGCTTTTGCAGGACTTTTTAAAAGCCAGTCTATGGCTACCTATGCACATTCTCAGATATAAACTGAAGAGTCCAGGCAGTGCTTATCATCAGTGTTCGTATTGGAAGTGTTTACAGTTGTATGGTTATTTTTTTTTGGTATCTATAGTAATAGCTAAAAATTAAAAATATTTTTTTCTTAAATTGTAGATCAATACCAGCGAAATTATTAAATTCTCAGATTTTCCTTTGTCCAGAAAAACTTTGAAAGGTATGCATAGTTGTTTTTCTCTTTTATAACTGATTTGTTAAATAAGTAGAGATTATTTGTGTTAATGTTACAAATAATTCACATAAAGGGCCCACATAGAATGAAGGCACTGGAAGTATTTAGTCCTGTATTTTGTTTTAAAGGAGAACTATAGACCAAAATCTGCATGTTAATATAATGTATACATCCTGTAAAGTCCAGTGTTTAATTTAAGCTAATTGGAAAATCAGTAACTTTCTCTTCCATTCCTCCCATCCAGTGCACAGTCCGTCCAGTGCACAGTAAAATGTGGCTTGCCCAGTACACATTTGTTTAGGAATTAGAACAAAGGACTACATTTAGCAATAAAATTAAAGGGCATGTCCACCACTTTTTCTTAATTTTGATATAGTGTAGGACTTCCTCCCCCAGCCCCAACTGCTATAATAGTTTTAGCAGAAACTAGCCCGATCTTACCTTACCTCTCTCCTCCGGCGTACTGTCCTGGCCCTCTGCTTTCATGAAACTGCAAGCAGGGGGCCGGACCGGCATCCACGTCCATGATTGGCTGAGAGGCAGCCAATCACAGACGCGGATGCCGGCAGTGGAGAACGCCGGAGGACAGAGGTAAGATAAGTAGAGTTCGGGGGAGTTTCTGTAAAAACTATTATAGTGGTTGGGGCTGGAGGAGGAAGCCCTACACTATACCACAGGGGTTTAATGCTAGGGGGAAAGAGAGCAAAACGGGTGGGAGAGGGAGGCAGAGGGAGGGGGGGAGGGGTGCAGTGCACATGGCAAAATTCTCCTGGAGGAGAGACAGGAGACAGAGTCCTATATGGACTCTGCTAGGCTCCTGGTGGCCAGTTTTTGGGACTTTGGAGGGGCATAGCAGGGCAGCCATTTGGAGCAGGAATTTACGGTAAGGATTTTACTTCACTACACAGTGGGACAGTAGTGGGTTAAATTATAGTTTTGGGGTGGACATGCCCTCCCCCTATGCATTACCTGATAAGTTATTTTCCTAGGCTATCGTTTAGCCCCAAGCCAGTCCTGTGGGGATAGACTGCTGGAAGAAAATGTGAGGGGGGAAAGCTGAGGCAACCAATACTAGAGGGAGGCAGACCCTAGGCTAGGGCTCTTTTCTTGACCTATTGTAATTATAAAGGCTAAAAACAGATTCTGAAGGGTTTGCTGTGGATTGTCTGTGAGAGGGGTAGTTATGTAAGTTCACCCTCTGTGATGTTGGTGAATGGTTCCTAGAACTTTTTCTGCATCCTTGTTGTGTCAGTTTATCCAGGGGCATGGAACAGGCAGTGACCCTCTGACATTTTTATACAGATTATACTATTATTTACCTGTAAGAATAGATTGTGTCAATAATAAAGCTTGGTATTCAGGAAAAGTTGCTGGTGTTTCTGTTGTATGGGTGTTGGGGATCTCTTTGTTAACAGTGCGTGCTGGGACATATAGCATACCCAAATGCCACTTTATAACTAACAATAGAAATTATGTCTTTTGGTCCTTTTTTTTAGGTTTGATGGAAGCCCAGTACCGGTTGCCTACTGAAATACAGAAACAAACCATCGGTTTGGCTTTACAAGGCAAAGATGTGTTGGGAGCTGCTAAAACCGGTTCTGGAAAGACTCTGGCGTTCGTCATTCCAGTAAGTAATTCATTGCTTACCTGTTAAGGGGCATGTCTACCCACAAAACTAAAATTTAACCCACGACTGGCCCCACTATGTAGTGTTTAAAAATCCTTACCTTACATCCCTGCTCCAAATGGTTTTCTTGCTGTGTCTGTTCTAAGTCCAGGAAAGTGTAGTGTAGGAGCCTGTCGGTGAGTCATCCGGTCCCTGCGGTTTCCCTACCTCATCAAGATATGGCACATGCTCAGTGCATCTCTCCCCTCCCTCTCCCTAAATGCCATAGTAACTTTTGCAGAAACTCCCCCAAACTATACTTACATTACCTCTTTCCTCTGGCGTTCTGGATAGCCGGAAGCCGCGTCCGTGATTGGCGGAGTTTCTGCAAAAGTTATTATGGCGTTTGGGGCTGTGGGAGGGAGCCCTACACTACAGCAAAAAATGAAAAATGGGGTGGACATGCCCTTTAATTAAAAGGGACACTAAACAGATTTTATGTACTTACATGAAATCTGTTTCTATTATTCACAGGGAGTTGAGAACGCTTATTTCCACTTCTCTGAATAATAAAACGCCCGCGGAACAGTGCAATACTTACTTACCAGTGCTCCACTCGCTGCTCCTTCTTAACTTTCAGGCGTGCTGTCCCAACCAAGCACGATCGGGACAGTGCGCCTGTCAAGGCCGGATTTCCCACTAGGCCACCTAGGCCGTGGCCTAGGGCGGCACAGGCACCAGGGGCGGCAAAATAAAACAAAAAAATGTTTTTAAGTTAGGCAGTATTGCATCCCCATATTTAATTTACACAACGCACATTATTTGGCACACAACAGAGCCTTACCGGTCTATGTTAAATGTGCAGCGATTGCTGATTTGCTATGGGCAGCAGGTCCCTCTCCCACTCACAAAGCTCTGCTTCAGCCAATGAATTACCGCGTAGGGGGGGAGGGGAACAGGAAGTACAAGTTTGCTGGCCTAGGGGAGAAAAAATCCATCCCTGGCGCCTGTCAGCTGCAAAGGAGACGCGAGTGGAGCGTCCGTGAGGTAAGTATTGCACTGTTACCTGGTCGTTTTATTATTGACAGGGAGATGGGAATAAGGGTTCTCACCTCCCTGTGAATAATGAATACAGATTTCATGTACTTAACAAAATACATGAAATCTGTTTTTGTTCCTTAAAAACTCAATAACTAATCAGTTGCAAGTTTAGTTCTATGGCTTTGGGAATTTCCTTTTCACCAAATTGTGCTTTATTTTTGAATGTAGAGATTTAGTGAGTTTTTTTAAGTGTTCAATTGTAATTGCATTTTCAAAATCCCTGTATGCATTTCTTTACATTTGTGCATATACTATAATTAAAAATAAACAATGAACGCTTTGGGACAATGGTTTATACATCTTCGTTATTTCCACTTTAAAGATACATAAGCTTCATTTAGCATGACAATCTTCACTCAAAAAATAAAGTTGGGCCATTTAGATTTATTGAAGAATGGGAGGTAAATGAGCTGTGTCTTACCTCCCGTTCTTCAATAAATCGTTTAGGAGCCAGGAGGGAAGGTAACAAATTTACCCGATCGCTCGCTCCCCCGAACGTAGCCTGACAGGTCTTCTACACGCATGCGCAAATAATAATGGTGGAAAAGCAGTTACTCTTTTTTTTTTTTTTTTTTTACTTTTATTACCGTAACTGATCACAGTATTTATTGCACATTTATAAACGCAGAGATCACAGTTAATAAGAGGTGCAGTTTTGCCTGTGTTAGACAGTAGTAGGCCATTAAAAAGGTATCTGATTGGTTGCTGCAATTTATCAGCACGGCAAATTTCTGCACCTCTTATTAAATTAGTCTTAGTGTGTTTAGTTTATTGAGTAATGTTCCCATAAGAAGAAACTGCACTGGATTAAAGCTGTTGTGATCCACTATGTAATTTGTCTTGTCTTTTTGCAGCTTTCCTGGATTTCAAATAAGGGAAAGTTGTCAGCAGAGTCTGTAACTGAATTGAAGCTATGGTAGAAAGTAGGGGCAATGCTCTTTAAAGAAGAGATTTTCATTGCTCATTCCAGGGCCCCATTGGATTTGTTCAAGAGCTTATGCTTTTGTACAGTTCCTGTCACAATCTCTAAAGGTAACCCTAGCAATTTTTCAGGGAACCCTACTACTTGTGGTTGGAAACCACAATGTTTGGTAGAATTAGAAGTAATATTTGGTGCTGTATAGAGATGATGAGGGCCATGAATAGGAAATCATTTTGGCTTTTTGTATAGTACATTATTTTTCTATTTAACTGTTCATTTCTACACCAACAGGTTTTGGAATGCTTGTTCCGTCAGCAGTGGACGGCCGAGGATGGACTTGGTGTACTGATCATATCACCAACCAGAGAATTGGCCTATCAGACATTTGAGGTTTTGAGGAAAGTCGGTCGCAATCATGAATTCTCAGCAGGACTTGTGATTGGAGGAAAGGTTTGTGTGATCTCCTTTACCTCTCTCTTTCTCACCCTTTATCTGTTTCCATTGATCTTCATATTTATAGTAAGTATGAACACGTATATCTGGAAATTCTAATACTGTGTACATTTTTAGTTGTGGTGTTTGCTACTACAACTTTCTTTTGGATGTGGCTAATATGGGCCAGTGATTAGTGCTTTAGCTGCCAGTATCAAGGCAGTCCTTGATTTTGTCTTGGGATGTTATTTTCTTTAATACCTGCAGCCATTCTACCAAAGAACTACAGGCTCTTAACGCCCAATGACGACCTTTCTCGGATGTAGGGTTGAGTAGTGTTAAAGGTTTATTCCACTCAAATGGCAAACCTTTTCTTTTTTGCATTAATTGAGAAACTGGAGGTAAAGGACCTATGTCTTAGCTCCCGTTCTTCAGTTACTATTGTTGAAGTACTTTGTTCTCGGCTCCTGTAACAGTAATAAAACAGGAAGTGAGACATGGATCCTTTTACTCTCTTTGGCAATTAATGCAAATAGAAAAGGTTCACCTTTTTGAGTATCAGCTGTCTAGCAGGAAGTAGCATATTGGGTGTTAGGAAGTATCAATCCTACTTCCCACCTACTATTTGATTTTACTATATATTTATATGCACTATAGTTCTTTAAATAAAGGTGGGGGAAAAAAACAAGGTGGAAAATTATTTCGCTCTATAAGAAGGGTTACTTGACATCAAACAAGCCATTTAAAACCATTAACAATAACCAGTTCTGCTCCTAAGATGATTGTGTTAATCTTTAAGTTGTATTGAATTATGGAGACAGATACTTCTGAATCGAAATATGGGTGAACGTTAATGCTATAATATTAAATATATTGACATTCTTAAAAGGGAACTGTAGTCTCCAACAAGTTGATTTTAAATGAAAGGCCAGGTTCCTACCTTTAAAATGAACCATCAACAACCTCTCTGTATGATGCACAGCCCAAGATATGGAGAAATCACTGATCAGAAAGTTAGGGGGTCAGAGGTTCTGAATCTGCGGTCACAAATTCTAGTTCCTCCTTCTAATCTGCGGTTGGCACAGGCTCAGTGCAGGAGAAAGCAGAACAAACCAGGAGGGGAGACAGTTACTGAAGGATGAGTGGGAGGGGGATATTGTATGGGGCCTAGGAATGTGCATTGATTATCTTTTTTTATGTTTGATTGTGTAGTGCTGTCTGTGCAGTGGTCATCTTATTGTTTTGTGTTATTTATTTTCCAGGATCTGAAGCAGGAATCTTCATGCATCCACCGCACCAATATTGTAATATGTACCCCTGGTCGACTATTGCAACACATGGACGAAACCTCTTCCTTTCATGCATCCAATCTTCAAATGCTTGGTAAGGCTGGGGGTTCACTAAAACCTTCCCTTGATATTGGATATTATGCTATTAATATTGGAAATGGAGGAGGTACTGGGGAAATTATGCATTTACTATATGCAATGGTCTTGGGAATCTTCAGGTGTAACTGCCTAGAAAACCAAGCTAAAAAAAGAAAAACCTATAATTTACTGAGAGGTAGGAGACACAGCTACCTAGATACTCCAACTCCCATTTCTTACTTAATAATCACCCAAATTTGTAGTTAAAGATGGCCACACTGATGACTTTCTGTGTATCCCAGGTATCCCTTCCCCTTTTTTTAACGTGAATGACCATGTTAGAAATGGGAGGAGTATTGGGGGAACTGGGGTTGGGAGATGTCAGTCTGGTCATCTTTTATCTATGACCTTTTTTTTTTTTTTAATGCTGCAATGCTGTCCGTCTAAGATGGTGACTTCAAATTTAGAGCTGAATTAGGAGCTGAAGTGTTCAATTGTGTTCCTCTAATACTTATTACAATATTACCTTTCATATATAGGAAGGTTATATTTAAAGTAGTGCTTAAAACATGGCTGCCTGCTTTGATTATAATATTACCTTTCATGTATAGGAAGGGTTGTTTTTAAAGTAGAGGTAAAACATGGCCACCTGCCAATCCTGGAACCAGGATTTTTAAGTTGAGTTTGGAATCTATTTTTAAAGTTCTATCTTAGCAGTTTGGGTGGGAGGGTATGCCCTACAATAAATTAAGGTTTTTGCATTTCTTTACATTTGTGCATATACTATAATTAAAAATAAACAATGGACGCTTTGGGACTATGGTTCATACATCTTCGTTATTTCCACTTTAAAGATACATAAGTTTCATTTAGCATGACAATCTTCACTCAAAAAATAAAGTTGGGCCATTTAGATTTATTGAAGAATGGGAGGTAAATGAGCTGTGTCTTACCTCCCGTTCTTCAATAAATCGTTCAGGAGCCAGGAGGGAAGGTAACAAATTTACCCGATCGCTCGCTCGCTCCCCCGAACGTAGCCTGACAGGTCTTCTACACGCATGCGCAAATAATAATGGTGGAAAAGCAGTTACTCTTTTTTTTTTTTTTTTTACTTTTATTACCGTAACTGATCACAGTATTTATTGCACATTTATAAACGCAGAGATCACAGTTAATAAGAGGTGCAGTTTTGCCTGTGTTAGACAGTGGTAGGCCAGTAAAAAGGTATCTGATTGGTTGCTGCAATTTATCAGCACGGCAAATTTCTGCACCTCTTATTAAATTAGTCTTAGTGTGTTTTTTTTTTTAAATTCGTTTTATTAAGTGACAGCATAAATTTGTATACAGATTCGGTTATACATATTGTTAGCTTTTACATTTAACCTGTTGATACAGTGTTTACAGGTGTCACATTATATATGGCATTAAGTATACATTTGAGTAACAGTGTAACCAGAGTGGGAGGAACATAAAACAGAGAACAAATAAAGATTTGGTTGTCTTTTGGTTAACCTTGTATAAACAACATTGTACCTATATACCTAATAAAGGAAGATTTTTTTCCTAACTCTGACTCTAAGGTGGTTATTTAAGTCACAGATTTTTTGTTTGCCTTATTTGTTTTTCTATTTTAGCTGGTGATAGAAGGTGAGTTGCACCAGCCATTCCATATCTTGTGGAATTTTTCGGGACATGCCCTGCGTTGGTACATAACTTTTTCATAAGGTAGAGTGTTATTTATTGAATCGCAATCTCCAGTCTGTCTAGGTTTGTGGACGGGGTTGGGGCCATCCAGTTCAGTACAATCAACTGTTACGCGCAAGAAAAGCGCTTCTTTCTCGTAGGAAATTTGTGATATTTATTCCAGCTTCAGAATTCAAGTAAGCCTAATACCATGTTTCTCGCCCTGTAGTGGGACCGACGGTTTTGGTCATATTTGCTAATTCCTGGATCACTTTTCTCCTTATAATGTATAGTAGGTGCATTCCCAAGTAAGTGCCAGAAAGTGGCACTGGGTGTTTACATTTGGGGCACAGTAGCTGGGTTTTTCCTTTGCGATAGTTTTTCATTTGTTTAGGGCTAGGTATGCCTGGTGTAGGATTAATAGGTTATGACACGTTAATTGGCTGCAGGGGACACTCGGTATGGTATATAGCCATTTCGCGTCCCAGGCCTCCAGGCAGATCGGTAGATATTTGGTTGCCATTTAGTCAGCAGGGTTTGCTTTTGTGTTCGACTTTTGTGTGGATTAGTCTGGAGTACAGACGGAGTAAACCTTGATTTAAATCATAATTTTTCTCGACCCCTATTTCAAGCTCCAAGCGCGTGTTTAGTTGCAGATATTTATAGAAGAATTTCTGGGGACTGGAATTGTACGTTTGAAAGTGTTTTCAAGGGGAGGTACTTTGTTTTCCATTAGGATTTGGTTTAAATCTAGTGACAACCCTTTTCCTTTCCACTCCTTTTGCCTGAAGTTAAAACTTTCAGCTGCGGAAGAATTTATTGTCCACAGAGATATATCATCGTGGGACAATCAACATAGCGTACAAGAAGTATCCGTTTCTGCCCACCTTTTTACTGCCTGTTTTATTGTAAACATGTGTCCACTTCCTCCATATGCTTTCTTTTCCGGTACCATATATATTGTAAAGAAAATCGGTTTTTTTGAGTATTGTGACAACATCATTCCGCAGCTGCTGGGGGATCGGGTTTTGCTTCACCATATATCGTAGTATCTTTCAACTGTCCGCCATGATAATAACCGTAGGTTGGGAGTGCCCAGGCCCCGCTTGATCTTTTGGGCATTCCAAAGAGGAAAGTTTAAGTCTCTGGCTCGTCCTGACGTTCCATTTAAATGATACCAAATAACTGTTTGATATTGCGGTTAAAGAGATTTTTAAGGGAGAATAGACCATAGAAATGTGATAATGTCACATAGCTATGAGGTCAGTTATTAATTTTTATTTATAATTTATCCTGCCCTGTATATCAGGGGAGATTTTTTTCATTGAGCTTCTTAATTGACAAAAAGTCCAGGATGAGTCGTATATGAGGTCGTAAAACTTAATTGGATCTTTGGTTATTATTTATGGCCCAGTAGTTTGAAATAGGGACTATTTGTATTGGGTCCTGGTAGATTATGCTGTTGCATTGGAATGTCATCCACGCAGTATCTTGAGGATTTTCCCCCATTTATATTACATCCTGCATATGGTCCAGAGTAATTGTAATTCTATTAGGCGTAATCGGTGGTTTCTGCTGGCTCTCCAGACAGCGCATATCGTCAGCATATAGGGCTAGGGTCTCTCTGTAGGCCCCATCTGAAACCTTTAATATGGGTTCCGCCCGATCTGTAAGGCCGGGCTTCCTATAGCTAATAGCGAACAATAGGGGAGACAGGGGCACCCCTGCCTGGTTCGCCTCTAGTCAATTTGAAATCTGTGTGGAGTGCCTGTTTTTGCAGTACATGTGGCCATTGGGTTTGTTGTATATAGTTTTGGATGATCCCTTTAATAAACGTACTGGCCGAAACAATAATAACTGCCCAATACATATAGACTGGCCCAAAAAGTCCCCCCCCACACTGTCAAATGCCTTTTGGGTGTCCAGTGATACCATCACCCTCCTCCACCCATGATCATGGTTTACCTGTGTCTGTAATATGCATTTCTGATATTGGTTTGACGTTGATTTGCCAGGCATAAACCAGTTTGATTGGGATGTATAATACTGGCAACCACTTTTTAGTCTCTGATGTTAAGATTTTGTAAGAATTTTATAGTCGCTGTTAAGCAATGAGATAGGTAGGTCTGTAGGAGGCATTCCCATGGGGTTTTTCCCTGTTTGTGTAACTAATATTTTTGCTTCATAGAAGGAGTTGGGAACTTCCCTCTTTTAGTGCCTCCCTATACCACCTCCAGAAATGGTCTACTATTTCGGGTTGGTTTTTTTATACACCTCTATAGGGAGGCCATCTGTGCCAGGTGCTTTCCCTGTTTGAAGCAGTGCTATTGCTGTTAAATTCTTCCTTTGTTATATCCCGGTCAGCTCATCTTGTTGCACTGAGTCGGGTCGGAAATCTATTCTGCTAGGTAGTCAAACATTTCATTTTCGCTGTATGGGGTCTGAGTCTTGTATAGTTGTGTCAAAAAAGAGCGAAAGTTCTCGAGAAATTGCAGTGTCTGTGACTGTGCCTTTGATGGGGTCTGTAATTGCTATAATCGATGTGTGGCTGGGTAGCACTGCGAGTCAGTGCTACTAGTAACTTTGCCGATTGGTTACCGCATTCAAGAAGCTGCCTTTGAAAAAATTGTTGCGCAGCCCTTTTCTTGTAACATGGTTGTATATTGTTTTTGGAGAGTTAGCCAGTTTTCCCTCAGTTCCCTAGAATTCTTCTGTAATGTATTTGAGTTCTGCTCTCTTGTACTTTGGTAGCTAGACTATTTCATCCTCTCTGGCGCATCTTTTAATGTAAAATTGTGAGTGAAGGCATCCCCGAAGGTTGCTTTAAAGCTATCATGTCACTGCGCTTTTGGTGTTGTTATTTTGTAAGTGTGTTTCCCAAAACATCCTGATCTGTTCTTGTACCGCATCTGTTGCGGTAAAGCGTAAGCCAGAATGGATGCATCTCCATGGCTGATTTTGTCTTAATCATCGTTTATGTGTTTTAGTTTAAGCAACACTGCAGAATGGTCAGAGATTCCCCTGGTAAGTGTTTACTTGCATATGTCTGGAGCAATAGATCTCTGTATAAATGCTAAGTCGATTCTAGAGTGGGATTGGTGAGTGCTGAGTAGCATGTATAGGCTTTGGTTTGTGGGTGCAGCATGTCGCCACCATCTACCCATTGCACTTCACTTATAAATTGTTGAAAAAGTGATGCAAGGTGCTGATTTCCTGGTTTGAGTCGGGGATAGCCTGTCCAGGTCTTGGTCTAGAGTTAAGTTAAAGTCTCCCATGCCAGATCACCCTAGCATCTGGATACTCTGCAAGAGATGGTATTATGCCGTATAGAAATCTATATATAGCCGGGGAGGATTATAGACCACACCACAGTATACATCTTGTGTCAACTCTAATGTAACTACCCCATATCATCTCCCTTCGTCCGTTTAGTTTTAAGTACCCTATAGCGTACTGTGTTTCGCATAAGCAGTGAACTCCTCTGGAATCAGCTGGAGTGGCAACTGTGTATCGCCCACCCCACCCATCTCTCTTCTGAGCAATTTAGTTCTGTCGGCAGTAGTGGGTTTCTATCAGTCCCACTATATCGGGGAGAATTTTGTAGAATTAAACACCAGGGGCGCTTATGGAACTATGTCGGCCCCCGGGTTTTCCATGCTAGGACGATATATAGCCATTCTTCCTTAACCTTGACATATACAGACATTAACCAGTTATACAATTCTAATTTACCTTTTGTATGAATTTTAACACAGTAACCTTTTCTTTGATTTGCAACTTCACAATTATTACCTTTCTAAAGTTTTTTGTATGTTCCTCTTGCGTGTCCCTCCCACCTCCCTTTTCCCTCCCTCCCCCTCCCTGATGCTTTAAAACTGCATCTTAGGTTCCCCTTAACAACCCCATAACAACGATATAACAGAAATTAAATCTTTAACTGTAACAGTTCGGGGAGTAACACTATCTGTGTATCTGTTTAGCAAGTGCGACGGTTGTGAGAGGCCACCCCATTCCGCCCCCACTCCCCTTGTATATAGACCTCTGTGGGTATGTAGCGTTAACCGCAAGTGTACATATAATTGTAGACATTTTTTTTTTTTGTGCATTAATAAATTGAGAGATTGATTAGTTCCATGTCTGTTGGTGTGGTTGAGGAGCCATTAGTTTAACCATATTTGTCTGATGAGTTAGGTCCATTATCACACAGGTGTCGTTCGTTCTGGTGTTGAGTGGGGTAAGACTCAGGGTATAATAGTTCCATTTGAGTTTATGTTTGCAGTGTGGTTAAAGTGTAATGTGGTTTACCTTGTTTAATCTCTGAGTGTGTGTTGGGGTTAGATTCCAGCCAACTCAAGCCCCAATGGTGGTGTTCAGCTGGCTGGATAAAGCATGGCATATTTAATTGCCTTTTTGGTCGCAAGTTGTCTTTTACTTCGAGAAAGGTTCTCTCCTCTTTTGTAGCATAGAAAATCGGGGAAAGCCTTGTTGGGCGGTTTCCAAAATTTTAGCGCTCGCCGTGCAAGCGAGGCCGGGGGGCGTGGTGTGGTAGTATGTGGGGGCGCTGTTGGGCTTTCTTGACAGATGAGTGACGAACGCTTGAAGAATGAAGAAAGGCATCTAGCGTGGCTTGGGGCATTAGCGGTCCGGCCTCGCGCCCGCCAGTGGGTGGTGTGCAGGGACGGCGGTGAAGGCCCGTCAGACAGTTAGTGGGACAGTGTTGGCAGTGGATCTCCAAAGGGTATGTTTATCCAGGGGGGGTTGATTCCAGGAAGATTTTCTTGGATGTCGGGTCGTGCCTTCGGTAATGCCAATGAAGCAGATGCTGGCGCCTAGATCTGTTTCCAGTCGCCAATGTTCTGTTGTTGGGCTGTAAGGTGTTCCTGTATTGGGCAAAGGTCGGCGTGGGAGACGGGGGGGGTGGGCCTCGAGCACTGAAATTCAGGTTCGTGCTTCCCCCCACGTCGGGGTGGTCGACCTTGGCATGGCCGGGGGGGCTGAGGTGGAGGGGCCCACCGCGGGGCCCTTGGAGGCTGCCCAAGGCGCGCATGAGGAGAAGCAGGGCCGTCGGGGAGGCTGGGATAGAGACAGGGGGGGACCGCGGGGATGGGGAGATGGGCCGGGTGGTGTGGGGCCGAGCACGGGGGCGGGGTGGGAGCGCTCTGGGGGCGGGCGGGGTGGGAACGACCAGGAGCTTCGCGTCGCCGCGCCAGCGGGGGGATCGGTGTGTGTCTCCGAAGGGGGCTGGATCGCGGGGCCCCGCGGGCGCAGGGCGCGATCTTTGTGGTAGCGAGTGTGTGGGTCCTGAAGGACAGAAGGCAGGCGAGGGCAGATCGGGGGACGGCTGGGTGAAGGGGAAAAAAGGGGGGAAAAGGGGGGCGCAAAGGTCAGGAAACGAAGCGGCAGGTGTTAACTAGGGGAAAGAAGAGAAACCAACACAACGAGGGGGAAGAACCCCGAAGCCCCGGAACAAAAGTGGAAAGAGAGGTGCAGCGGACTGTGTGGTGGGCGCGCTGTAACTAGGGCCGTCGCCACGGACACGCCCCCATGCCGTTAAGGGTGGGAGGGGGATTGATAATGGCTCCCAGAAAAGACACGGGCACGGTGATGAAAGCGGGGTAGCCACGATGGGATTGGCTTGGCTGGGGCAGGCGTCCTGGTTCAATAAGGGAAGTGTCAGCAGAGCTGTAACGATTGGGACGCTACTGGGGAAAGAGGGGCACTGCTCTTTAAAAGATGTGTTCCTTGCTCATGGATCCAGGGCCCCATGGAGGGGGAGGCAAGACTATCGGTGGGACAAGGTATCCGGTCACAGAGCTCTAAGGAAGGGTAACCATCGCAGCATGTGAGTGTCAGGGGACCCTACGACTTGGAGGGGAAACACAGGTGGTGGGAAATTAGAGGAAAATGTCGGGGGTGCGGTGGGAGAGAGGAGGATGCATAATAGGGAATCAAAATTGGACGTGGGGTATATACATGTCGTTTGTCGATTAGATGGGCAAGGGTGGTGGTAGAGGGGCAAAAGAGGATGATCAATATAAAACCGGAACCGGAGCTCCATGACGGTTCCAGGGTGCAGATGTATGAAATGTGGTGTCACAAAAAAAAAAAAAAAGGCAGGGGGGACTCACAATGGGGCCGGTAGGAGACATGAAGGACAGGTTTGCCGAGTGAACGGGGGGCATTCTACACACAGAGTGTGGGAATTGCGTGGGTCCGTCCACAGTGGACGGCCGAGTATGACTGGGATGTACTAGATCATACCGAGAAAGGGGAGCTCATCCAACCAGAGAATGGGCCATCAGACATTTGAGGTTTTGAGGAAATCGGTCCAAGCTCATAGATTCTCAGCAGCTTGTGATTGGAAGGAAAGTTTGGTAAGGTCGTCTCCTTCGCTCTTTCTCTTCTGCACCCTTATCTGTTGTTCCATTGATCTCATAGTGTTAGTAGTATGAACACGAAATATCTGGAAATCGTAAGGTACGGGTGGTGACGGAGGGTTGTTGTGGTGTTTGCTACTACAACGGGTCGGCGTACCAAAAAAAATTCTACCAAAGAAAGACAGCTCTAACGCCCCAGGACGACTTTCTCGGCGGAGGGTGTGATTAGGTGTAAGGGGTATCCCACTCAAAGGGCAAACCTTTTCTTTTTTGCATTAATTGAGAAACTGGAGGTAAAGGAACATGCTGTCTTAGCTCCGGTTCTTCAGTTTACTGTGTGAAGTACTTTGTTCTCGGCTCCTGTCCAGATAAACAGGAAGTGAGACAGGTTGATCCTGTACTTCTTTTGGCAAAATGCAAATAAAAAGGCACCTGGGAGTATCAGGTCTGCCAGCAGAGTAGCATAGGGGGGGTAAGGAAGTACAATCCTACTCCCACCTACATATGATTTTAACTGTATAATATTATATGCACAAGATCTAAATAAAGGTGGGAAAAAAACAGAGTGGAAAATTATTTTCGCTCCATAGAAAGGGTTACTTGACATCAAACAAGCCATAAACCATAACAATACGAATTCTGCTCCTAAGATGATGGTGTAATCTTAAGTGTATTGAATTATGGAGACAGAACTCTGAATCGAATATGGTGAACGTAATATAATATTAAATAATGACATCAAAAGGGAACTGTAGCTCCAACAAGTTGATTTAAATGAAGGCAGGTCCTACCTAAAATGAACCATCACACCTCTCTGTGGATGCACAGCCCAGATAGGGGGAGAAATCACTGATCAGAAAGTGAGGGGTCAGAGGTCTGAACTGCGGTCCAAATTTCCAGTCCTCCTCTAATCTGCGGTTGGCACAGGCTCAGTGCAGGAGAAAGCAGAACAAACCAGGAGGGGAGACAGTTACTGAAGGATGATGGGAGGGGGATATGTATGGGGCCTAGGAATGTGCATGATATCTTTTATGTTTGATGGTGAGTGCTGCTGTGCAGTGGTCATCTTATTGTTTGGGTGTTTTTATTTCCAGGATCTAAGCAGGAATCTTCATGCCCACCGCACCAATATTGTAATATGTACCCCTGGTCGACATTGCAACACATGGACGAAACCTCTTCGCTGCAATCCATCCAAACTGCTTGGTAAGGCTGGGGGTCACTACCTCCCTTGATAGATAAGCGATAATATTGGAAGGAGGAGGTACTGGGAAATTATGCATTTACTATAGCATGGTCTTGGGAATCTTCAGGTGTAACTGCCTAGAAAACCAAGCAAAAAAGAAACCTATAATTTACTGAGAGGTAGGAGACACAGCTACCTAGATACTCCAACTCCCATTTCTTACTTAATAATCACCCAATTTGTAGTTAAAGGGGCCACACTGATGACTTTCTGTGTATCCCAGTATCCCTTCCCCTTTTTTTAACGTGAAGACCATGTTAGAAATGGGGGAGTATTGGGGGAACTGGGGTTGGGAATGTCAGTCTGGCCATCTTTTCTATGATCTTTTTTTTTTTTTTTTTTTAATGCTGCAATGCTGTCCGTCTAGATGGTGACTTAAATGGCTGAATAGGAGCTGAGTGTTCAATTGTGTTCCTCTAATACTTATTACAATATACCTGTTCATATATAGGAAGGGTATTTTTAAGTAGTGCTTAAAACATGGCTGCTGCTTGGCTATAATATTACCTTTCATGTATAGGAAGGGTTGTTTTTAAAGTAGAGGTTAAACATGGCCACCTGACAATCCTGGAACCAGGATTTTTAAGTTGAGTTTGGAATCTATTTTCTATCTATAGCAGTTTGGGTGGGAGGGTATGCCCTACAATAAATTAAGGTTTTTATGCTAGGTGAATAATTGGGGGGGGGGGGGGGGGGGGGGGGGAGTGCTCCTCTGCACATTTCACCATCCTTTTTGGAGGCAACATAGGAGGCAGAGACAGGAAGACAGCCACTACTCTTCAGTTTCCTGGATTTTATACATGGACTAGAGGGGAGCCATAAGGAGCAGGAATGTAAGGTAAGGATTTTTTGCACTGTACAGTGGGGCCAGTAGTGGGTTACATTTAAAGGGCATCTATAGTGGGAAAATGAACTTTTTTTTTCTTTCTTTCCATGTGTTCTATAATTCCCTACAACCCCCAGAGTGTCTTCACTTTTTTCAGATTCCCTCTCTGTCCTGAGATACACCAGTTAGAAGAATACGTGATTGCATTCCTCTACTCCTACTTGGACTGTCAATCAAATCCCTGTGACGTGATCCCCCCTCCCTGCTCTGTAATAAACATAGAGATAATAGCATTAGCAGGGGGAGAAAGGTAGCTTTGATGTTAGATATAAGGCTGCACTTGACCCCCCTTCTTAATAGCTTTCACTGATTGATGATGGGTCACAAAGTGAGAGATCGTAAACTGTACTGATCTCCTTCTTCCGTGTCTCCAGGACAGCTTACTTTCTATTGGCCACTTTGCGTGGGTGTGTTTTTCAGGATGTTGAACTTTTAACTCCTACTGCACATAAAAAGCTTGTCGGTTAGCCGGAGCTGAGACATGGAGGAGGTAACAGAGGGGAGGGGGAAGGGGGGAGTGCTGCACATAGATCTGACACCGTGGTTAAACAGAGTCAGTGACAGATATAGGATTAAGGCAGCACAGAGTACATGAATTTAACTTTGCAAAGGGGCAATGTGTTTTTTTCACTATATATGCCCTTTAAGTTTTGGGGGTGGACATGCCCTTTAAAGTAGTGTTAAAAACATGGCCCCCTGCTTTGATTATAATATTATGTAACATACTGGCAGGTAAAATAATAAATGGCCAGTATGTTCCTTTAAGGTTTCTCACTTATGTCTGGTAAGGTAAAACCAGAACAGTATGTATTTGGTAAAAAGGATATTGTCCTTTGCATTGGTTACGATTAATAATTGGACAGGGTCTGTTTTTTCTGGGAATTCAATAGTGTAGGGTGGGGTTAATTCCTAATTCCTTAAAGGCTGCTACACACGTGGCAATTTTTCCTCCTGACTGACCATTCGAGACTTTCGACCAAGGAAGGACTGTCGGTCGCGGCAAAAGCAGCCACGTCCGGCAGTAACCACGACCGAGTGTGCGGTCCCATTGAGGACCACCGATTCGCCCGTGGTTTTCTGATCGTACGTTCGTCTGATTTGGACGAAATGACGGTCAATCGGGCCAAATTATTGGACGGTGTGTACCTAGCTTAAGGAAACCAGGTTTTCTTTTTGGGCTGATAAGGATGAGCAGAGATATTCATGTTGAAGAGGTTGGTAGCTGTTCCTCTGAGAGAGGAGGGGCTATGGGGACTGAGAGTAGAGTCTGCAGGTCTGTGGGAATGTCCTCTAAAGTGAGTTACAAGTGAGTAACGGTTACAAACAAGCCGTGTGATTTTGAGATATGTGTCTTTAAGGGGGCACAGGTTTAGAGAGGGAACTATACCTTATGTTATTAGGTAGAGCTCAGATGAGCAGGAGTTTATTTTGTGTTTGTAAATTTTGTTGATTTATTTGATCTGCTGTACCTTAAAGGAGTAGTTCACTTGAAAATACCTTTTATTGGCTTATAAAAAAATTTGGAACTCTGCATTCAAGAAGGATCTAAACTTTGTGTCATTATGTTTCTAATCTTAATGTCATGTAGAGTTAATTGGGCCAAATTCCTTAAAACCTCCCAAACCCATAAATATCTCATTTATACCAGACCCTACATTGACACTAGAGGTGAAGTGTGTCTGACCGTTTGTCTAACCTTTGCTAATTCTTTTATCACTGCCAGTGATCATTGAATGTGTATTCACTGTTTTGTTTATGACACCCATTGCCTAATGTTCTAGTATGTTCTAGTATGTATAAAATAGTGTGCTTTACATGATTCATTATTGAATCTCCAACAATTTCAAAAGGTGCTAAGTGTGGCCAACACAATTCACGCGTGTCAATCCCTGCAGCGCGTCCGCTACACGCCATAAATCATACAGGAACCAGAGCAAATGCAGGGAGACACAGGCAAAACATAGTTTTGCAATTCAACAGGGTAGTTGAAGCAGCAATAAAAAACATTTTGGATTGCAAAACTGTGTTTTGCCTGTGTCTGGTTTGCTCTGGTTCCTGTATGATTTATTATTGTATCATGCCTGATGAAGAAGCCAAAGTGCTTCGAAAGCTTGCATTTTCAATCATTTTAGTTCGCCAATATAAGGTATTCATATCTAAGATGCCTCTACTTGAAGGTTAAGGAGCTATAACTTCTGTTCTTCAATCAATTGACCAGGAGCCACAGACGGAGATAGAATATGTTTACTTTACACACAATCCTCCGCAGCAGCACTGAAAATTCCTAACCACTTCCTGGTTCAGAGTAACTATAGCATGCATGCGCGACAATGCACATTATAGTTTTCACTGCTGTAGCGGAGGATCGCATGTTGGGTAAATATCTTCTATGTACTGATATATATAATAAGGAGGCGTCCACACAGATTACTCTGCTGATAATTTAATGCGACCTGTGTCGGTCAAACCACTTTCGTCAAAGTTTGAGGAAAGGGTTGGTGTGGACCCGAAACATGTCGCATTAAATTATCAGCAGATTGTATCTGTGTGGACGCCTCCTTATTATATATATCAGTACGTATTATGGTCTGCAAGTGTGGGAGCAGAAAAGTGAGGCAACCTTGACGCCATCCGGACGTGTCATTTATCCAAGTATAAATATCTTCTATCTTCATCTGTGGCACCTGGTCAATTGATTGCAGAACAGTAATGCATAGCTGCCTGCTGTTTCCTTTTCTGTCCCTCTTGTCTGACCAGAAAACATGCAGAACGTGCCCACCACTTTGCTTGACCCCTACAATTACCTTTGATATATAGGAAAGTTGTTTTTAAAGTAGTAGTAAAAACATAGCCGCCTGCTTTGATTATAGTATCACCTTTCATGTATATTGGAAGGTTGTTTTTAAAATAGCACTAAAAACATGGCTGCCTGCTTTGATCTTGCCACAAAATCTTGCAGTTCCCTTTGCCTTGGGTTGCCTGCAGTAAGTGCTGTTTCTTGCCCTCATTATATCATTTATATGGCATGTGCTACCTTAAAGGAAACCAGGGTGGATAAATCAATGATTTTCTTTAAAAAAAATCAAACAAATCGGATTTTTTTTTTATTTAAATCGGATTTATTAAAATAAAATGCTTTTTGAGCATTCCAAAGGTTATTCCATCATGAAATAAAGATTTGTTTTTTAATTATGTAAAATAAGGCTGTATACCGTATATACTCGAATATGTTGACCCCGAGTATAAGCAGAGGTACCAATTTTTACCTGAAAAGGAGTAAAAACTGATTGACTCGAGTATTAGCCGAGTGTAGAAATGGCCACTACTGCCTTCTTCTAATTCTGTATGGTTTTGAGGCTCAAGTTTTTTTTTGAATGGACAGCAGAATTCCCATATACTACATACAGTAGTCCTATACAGTAGCCCCATATAGTAGTAGTAGTCCTATACAGTAGCCCCATATACAGTAATAGACAAATTCAGTATGGCTTTTACTGTGTGGGACTACTTATGGGAATTCTGCTGTTCATTAAAGGGAAACTAAAGCTTCAAAACAATACAGAATCAGAAGGCAATCTTTTCAACAACAATAGATACCATCCTCCTGATTCTGTATGGTTTTGAGGCATTAGTTGCCCTTTAAATGGACAGTAATCCCCAATTCCTTGGCACTCCAGATGTTTAGAAACTAGAACTCCCAGCATGCTTTAGATGCTGGGAGTTGTAGTTTCCAAACATCTGCAGTGGCAAGCACCCCCAGGGCAGGTCAGGTCACTACTCGGCACCAGGGAGTGAGAACAGCACCGAGTAGTGAAGTCAGGCAGAGCAGTGGATGCGTATTGCGGAGCGAGCAGCAGCCGGATTGCAGTAAGTGATTGACCCGAGTATAAGCCGAGGTTCGATTTTCAGGCTATTTTTAACCCTTTCACTGCCAGGAGATTTTGATTTTTTTTTGCGTTAACTGCCAGAAGAATTTTCAGGATTTTGTCCTTAATCGCTTTAGACTAATTTTACAGTAGGAAACCTTGCAGTAAATCAGGAATATTATACATTGTTTTTTTCAGCACAAAGTGTACTTTAATATGGTAACAAAATTTTGTAACTTTTCTGGAAATTTTACTGGAATTATGGGTAAAATATGTAAAAAAAATGAAAAATTTGCAAATTTTCATGGATTTTTCCCATTTTTACTTATAGTTATCTTAAGGTTACACACAAAAATCTTACTGTTTCTAAAAGCTCTGATACTCCCGAGTACAACGATACCAGATATATGTAGGTACCCCACTTTTCCTGTACAGGAGACCCCCCCAAACTAAAACTGCACCTCCTAGAATATTACACCAAATTAAAATGTATAACCACTACTGACAGTTAACATAGAATATCTACCAAATTAACTAAAATATCCCCACAAGTGAGATATTTTTAGAAACTACACACCCGCAGGATTTTACGAGTGAGATAAGTTTCGATCAAAATGCAGATACCCGGACGCAGCTCTTCGTCAAATTGTAAGTTACTTTCTCACATTTTCCTTTTTTTCCTCAACTGTAAAATCAGAGACAAAATCAAATGCGAATTTCAGCTAAAAACTGTGGAGGAAAGTTCAAACGCATCTCAAATATGAAAGCCTAACCCCTCCCGAATAAAACGGTATGCCACATTCATGGGTGTACCCAGAGACATGGCTACCAACTAACCCAGAGCGTGACCAGTGCCAAATGTCAGTAGCAGCAAAAAAAAATTAGCCAGTTTTGTATTTGAACAGTCTGCAGTTTTTCCACAAAACACCCCCCCAACTCAAAAATACCCCCCACAAACTATATATTCTGAAATCTACACACCTTCAGCTATGTAACGCTGTAGTTCGTTCATTCATACCATCAAGGTGGTGGGCGCAGTTCTTCTAGAAGTTTGCACTTTTACCAGATTTAAATAAAAAAATGAAATCATAAACAACGTTCAAAAAAAGTCGAAATCATGCCAAAACCCCATGGACTGTAAAAAAAAAAAGGTACCAAATAACAATTTCCCAATATGTCTGAATCAAACGGTATGACATATGTGTGGTTACACACGCGGCGTGGAAGCGAAAAGCCACAAAGTGAGACAATGCCGATGGCTCAGAAACAGCGAAAATATTTAGCCAACTCGAATTTGGAGTCTGCAGTTTTTTCCACAAAACACCCCGTAACTTAGAAAAAAAAACCCCCACAAACTATATATTCCTGAAATCTACACACTTCAGCTATGTAACGCTGTAGTTTGTTCATTCATAACATCAATGTGGGGCGCATGTCTTCGTAGTAAATTCGCACTTTTCTGTACCACTGACACAACCCTCAAGGTAGTCATGCCACAAACCTGATGGAATCTAAAAAAAGTTACTAACCTATCCCAATCCCTGTCCTGACATCAACGGTATGCCATATGGGGGTACACCCGCGGCGTGAAGCGAAAGCCCCCCAGTGGACAATGCACGCTGGCTCAGAAACAGCGACATATTAGCCACTCCGACTTGGACAGTCTGCAGTTTTTTCACAAAAACACCCCCGTAACTTAGAAAAACCCCCACAAATATATATTCCTGAAATCTACCACCTTCAGCTATGTAACGCTGAGTTTGTTCATTCATACCATCAATGGTGTTGGGCGCAGTTCTTCGTAGAAGTTCGCACTTTTCTGAAAAAATGAACAAAAAACAACTTCAAAAGGTAGAAATCATGCCAAAACCTGATGGAATCTAAAAAAGTTACTAAATCACTCTCCAAAATGTCCTGAATCAAACGGTATGCATATGTGTGGTGTTACACACGCGGACGTGGAAGCGAAAAGCCACAAAGTGAGACAATGCACGATGGCTCAGAAACGCCGAAAATATTTAGCCAACTCCGAATTTGGACAGTCTGAGTTTTTTCACAAAACACCCTGATAACTCAGGAAAAACCCCCCATAAACATATATTCCTGAATTGAAAATCTAAACACTTCAGCTATTGTAGCACTGTAGTTGTTCATTCATACCATCAATGGTGTGGCGCAGTGCAGTCTCTTGTAGAATTCGCATTTTACACAATTTTCGGAAAAATAGAGAAAAATTACATTTCAAAGTTACAAATCACACAAAACCCCTGTAATGTAAAAAAAAAACTTACCAAATATCAATCTCCTAAATGTCCTGAATCAAACGTGTGCCATATGGTGGTGTACCGTTACCACAGACTGTGGGAGCGACTAGTCAAAATGTAAAACAATGGCAGTGAGCCAATAACAGCATTTCCCCAGATTTTCCAAACTGAAACCACCCTCTAACTTGGAAATACCCCGCAAAACTATATATTCTCGCAGAATTAATACCTTCAGCTACGTTAACGCTTGTATTTGTTCATTCATACAATCACATGGTGTGGGCGCAGTCTTCGTTAGAAATTCGCATTTGTCTGAAAAAAGAACAAAAACAACTTCAAAAGGTAGAAATCATGCCACAAAACCCCAAGGAATGTAAAAAAAAGCTACCTTAATATCAATCTCCAAATGTCCTGAATCAAACGGTATGCCAGATGTGTGGTTACACACGTGGACGTGGAAGCCAAAAGACACAAAGTGAAACAATGCACAATGGCTTCAGAAAACAGCAAAAATATTCAGTCAAATCTGAATTTGAACAGCAGTCTGCAATTTTTCCCCACAAAACAACCCCCACAAACATATATTTCTCGAATCCACACACCTTATTACGAAATTCTGTAGTTTGTTCATTGTACCATCAATGGTGGGGCGCAGTTCTTCGTAGAAGTTCACAGCTTTAGCAGATTTTCTAAAAAATTTAAAAAAAAAAAACACTCTCAAAGGTAGAAATCATGCCAAAATCCAAGTAATGTAAAAAAAAGTTACCCAATATCAATCTCCCAAATGTTTCTGAATCAAACGGTATGCCCTATGTATGGTTAACACGCCGACGTGAGGAATCAACTAGCCACAAAGTGATGGCCATGAACAGTGGCCCAATTACAGCAACTTTTCAGATTTGTCAGACTAAACACCCTCTATATTAGAAATACCCCCCAACAACTATATATTCTTGACTCTACACACCTTCAGCACACAATGGTGTGATTCTTTTATGCATACCACCAATGGTGTGGGGCAGTTTGTGTTACAATTTCGCTTCTTACCAGATTTTCAGGAAAAATTTATAAAAATACAATTCAAAGTTAAAAATCATGGCAAATTTCCATGTCATGTAAAAAAAACTTGTCAATTATGCAATCTTCAATGCCTGAATTCACAACGGTTATGCCATATGCGTGGATGCACACAGGGACGTGGCCACCAACTAAGCTCAAATGGGACGCATGCACCAGGTGTATACAAGAAAAATATCAAAGTGCTCTGTAATTTCAAACAGCCCCAAAACTTTGAAATGCCCCCGCAAATAAAACCCCCCACTAAAATATCAATCTCCCACATTTGGTCTGAATCAAACGTAATGCCATGCGTGGATGCACACAGAGACGTGGCCACCAACTAGCTCAAATGGGGACGCAGAGCACAAAGCAATACAAGAAAAAATCAAAGTGCTCTGTAATTTGAACACATACCTTTTTCTAAGGAAACAGTCCCAAACATGGAGATTCCCCCACAAACTATATATTTTTGGAATCTACACACTTCAGCACGTTACGGTTCCATGCTTTCATGCATACATGAAGAATTCCAGACACCAGCGATCCAAAAGAACTCTGTGTTTTTAAGAGGTTTTGTAAAAAATAAAATGAGATGGGATTTCAAGGATTGAATTCTACCTATAACCCACTTGACAAGCAAAAAAAACCACTAATAGCAATCTTCCACATGTCCTGAATCAAACGGTATGCCATATGCGTGGTGCACACAGAGACGTGGCCACCCAACTAGCTCAAATGGGACGCCATGCACAAATGCATTACAAGAAAAAATCAAAGTGCTCTGTAATTTGAACAGCCTACCCTTTTTCTAGGAAACAGTCCGAAACATGGAATATTCCCCCCCAAACTATATATTTTGGAATCTACACACCTTTAGCTACGTTACGGTGCCATGCTTTCATACAGCATGAAGAATTCCAGAGCCCCAGCGATCCAAAGAAACTCGGTTTTGCTGTTTACCGAGATTTGTGAAAAAATAAAATGAGATGATTCAAGGGTTGAAATCCTACCTAAACCACTTGACAAGCAAAAAAACCCACTAAATAGCAATCTCCCACATGTCCTGAATCAAACGGTGTGCATTTGCGGGGTGCAAACAGAGACGAGGCCACCAACTAGCTCACAGGGACGCATTTAGAAGTGCTAGTTACAAGAAAAATTTTTAAAAAGCCACAACCCACCCCCCACACACACACTCTCCCCTTTTAGTGGTATTTTAGTGAAGTCGGTTAGTAGGAGAGTCACAACGGTTTGTGCACACTTTACTGATCCTAAAAATCAATACGGTCTTTATTTGGTACCTCTGCAAAAATTCCTTATAAATATAGGTTAGTTTCCTTGAAATCGAACAAATAAGTATCCGCGTTACTGTTTACCGATATCACTGGGGACATGGGGAGCTTGGAAGAGACAACTTTTTTTCTAATTATAGTTTAGGGTTAAAAAAAAAAAAAGGGTGGTGTATCACTTTAAGGAATTTTTTGTGTGTATTTCCCCTTTTTTCCCCATCATTCCCAAAGATAACTCATAGATCATCTTAGGGAATGATACCGAATTGGAATACGGGCATAAATGCCCGTTTCCAATTCGAAATCCGATCGAAAAATCACTTCCCGGAAATCATTTTCAGGAAGTGATTTTTCATTCATTGGCAAAGATCAATAATTTGGTGATCAGAAGTGATCCCAAATATGATCTTCTGTCCCATTTTTTTTCAAGTCTTCGCTAAGTAGCAAAGACTTAGAAAAATCCTATTGTGAATGGAACTTTGAGTTCATTCACAAAATGTATAGAACAGTGTCAGCTTGACAGCTTGTTCTATACTAGGTACAGCAGCATGATCTATATAGAGATCATGCTGCAAGTACCCTCACTGGACCACCGGGGGCGGCAGCAGTTGTACCTCCATATGGGAAGACCCGGTGAAGGAGGAAAGATCAGTGGACATAACGGGGGTCTCCCTTCCGGAACAAGGAACTTCCTCCAGCCTCCCTCTGGGACCGGCTTCAGCTGCGGGGGCCATGTTAAAGTAGGGATATCTTCGATCCCCCCCGGATTTGGCCGAAACGAGGGGGGATCGAGGGGGGCTAGGGGGGCAGTTGAATGCTGCCCCCGATGGCCCTAGCAGGGGGGAAATTTTTTTTTGCAGGGGGGAAGCCACAGATCGTATATTCACGATCTGTGGCAGTTAAAGCATTCTCTGCACAGATCGTGAATATACGATCTGTGGCAGGGAAAGGGTTAAAGCCTGAAAAACCTCTGCTTATACTCGAGTATATACGGTACGTTTCATTGTTTTGGTAAATACATTCCATTAAACCATTCACAATGTCATGCTCTTCCAGAGGTTTTTCTAAGATTATTGGTCAGTTTCTCTGCCTACAAGATATTATCACAGATTCTTGGTTTACTTTTGCAGTTCTCAAAACTGAATTTGACTCAGCAGAGATCATATGCCTCTTCTTCACAGCAAAATGTTATAACATGAACAGAGAAAAAGACCTTAATCCTATTGTTCTACAAACCCATGGATACAGAATCAACCCCTTCGGTGCTAAGTTTCAAGAAGTTCAGTGAATAGAAATGCTGTAATGCAGGTATTCCACCCCTCCCGGAAGATCTTCCGGGAGTCTCCCTCAAATTGGGATGGTCTCCCTCGATGGAGAGGAATCCTGAATCTCCTCCCCATCATGCCCCCTTTTTTGTCTGCCATGCCCCGGACCGCCTACACCATGTCCATAACCCTGCCTCCTCCCACCTCTAGTGTGCATGCTCCACCCACGAAGTGACGTCAATGATGTCGCATCACCACGCCCCCTCTCCCACCACGCCCAGAAGCACAAAGTGGCAGGGTGGGATGTCTGGTTATTGTTTCAGTTAAGTAAATCTATTTAAATTGTTGTCATTCTAAAAATATTTAAAAAGGTATAACACTTGGTCTCCGCACACCCCTTTAAATGGTATATAGTGCTGGGTGCTACTATAAGGCCATAGCCACTGGCCACTCAATCATATATAGTAGAAAAAAGTATATAGCAGACTCCAGTCTGTAACAAAATCCAGTGTATTTATTCACACATGTAACGTTTCGGTACCCGTGTGGTACCTTCTTCAGACAACATGAACAACATTTTTTTTCTACTATATATTCTAAAAATATTTATCTACTTGCATATTAAAGTTATACCAGCAAGAATTAGTCTTTATGTAGAAAACTATGATTTAAATCAAGCCTTATATATAATATAAATCAGTTTGATTTAAATCAAATCCACCCTGAAGGAAAGCATTATAAGATGCTTATAGCTAGGTTTTATTATTCCTCTAACTAACGGGTTGAGGCAATGGTTCATATAATCAGTACCTTTTCTCATATAGATGTAACTTGTTTACAGCAATGCTTTTCACAATCCCATAATATTGTTAGTATGCATTCCTCAGACATTTTATTAACATTTTATTAAATGGATGTTGGTAACTGCACAGAATCAGAGCTCTTCTGTCCTTATTGTAGTCCTCGATGAAGCAGACAGAATATTGGATATGGGGTTTGCAGACACAATGAATGCGATTTTAGAGAACCTGCCAAAGAAACGTCAAGCACTCCTGTTCTCCGCTACCCAGACAAAATCTGTAAAGGATCTTGCACGCTTGAGTTTAAAAGACCCATCTTATGTCTCAGTGCATGAGATGGCCAAATTCAGGTGAGATCTATTTGTTTGTAAAACAGATTGGCCTGAACAGGCCTATCTATCTATCTATCGTTCCACCTATCTATCTATCGTTCCACCTATCTATCTATCGTTCCACCCATCTATCTATCGTTCCACCCATCTATCTATCGTTCCACCCATCTATCTATCGTTCCACCCATCTATCTATCGTTCCACCCATCTATCTATCGTTCCACCCATTATCGATCTGTTCCACCCATTTCTATCTATCGTTCCACCCAACTTATCGATCGGTTCAACCAATCTATCTATCGTTTCCACACCATCTATCTATCGTGTCCACCCTATCTTCAACCATCTCTATCCGTTCACCCATCTATCTATCGTTCCAACCATCTATCTATCAGTTGCCACCCATCTATCTATCGTTCCACACACTATCTATCTATCGTTCCACCCATCTACGCTATCGTTCCACCCATCTATCTATCGTCCACCCATCTATCGATGTTCCATCGTTCATCGATCGTTCCAGCATCTATAGGTCAGAGAGTCGTAATCGGTCAATCTAGCGATCGAACGTTCCATTCGATGCTAGCTATCTATCGAGCCGGCCAGCGAAGAGCGAGCGAGCGAGCCGGCCAGCGAAGAGCGAAGAGAGCGAGCGGCCAGCGAAGAACGAAGCGAGCGAGCCGGCCAGGGAAGAGCGAAGCGAGCGAGCAGGCTAGCGAAGAGCGAAGCGAGCAGCCACAGCGAAGAGGCAAGCGAGCAGAGCCGGCCGAGCGAAGAGCGAAGCGTAGCCGGCCCAGCGATAAGAGAAGCGAGCGAGCCGGCCATCGAATGAATCATATAATCCTTCCATCGATACTATCGACAAGTGCCAGCTGTATAAGCTATCGATCAGCATTCATCGATATCCTAATCTAGCGATCTATCCTGCCATCTAATAACGAATACATCTAGTCTCCTTCCATCTATATCTAATCTATCTATCTATCCTTCCATCTAATCTATCTAAACTATCTATCTATTGTCTGTCCTTCTATCTATCTATCTGTCATCTATCTTCCATCTAATATCTAATATCTATCTATCTATCCTTCCATCTAATATCTAATCTATCCAACCATAGTAACATGTAGAGCACTCTCAGGACTTGTTGAAAAAATCTTTAACTTTTATTCCATAAGCAGCAAACAGATAGCGACTTTGGTCTTTCTCAGACCTTTCTCAAGCCAATTGGCAGGTGCAGAGACAAGTGTGAGACAAAGACCGAAAGTCGCTCGCTATCTGTTTGCTGCTTAGGAAGAAAGGAAAGAGGGGGGCAACCAAAGGCCGGAGAGGGCCGGAACAGGGACGAGGGGGGGAGCGGGCGAGGAGGCAGAGCACGCGGGGGCAGGGAGATCGACTGGAAGGGAGAGGGCACACTCGGGAAGGGGGGCGAAGGGGGGAGAAAGCGAAGAGAGCCGGCAAGCGAAGAGAAAAGCGAGCGAGGCAGTCGAGCGAGCGAGCGAGCGGCGAGCGAGGAGCGAGCGAGCGAGCGAGCGAGAAAGCGAGCGAGCCGGCCAGCTGGAGAGCGAAGCCAAAGCGAGCCGGCCAGAGAGGCCGAAGAGCGCGCGAGGCTAGGCGAGCCAGCGACCGAAGAGCGCGCGAGCGAGCGAGCGAGCGAGCGAGGAGCGAGCAGCGTAGCGAGCGAGCTAGCGGCGAGCGTAGCGAGCGAGCGAGCGAGCGAGCTGATCCGAAGACGCGCGATCTATCTATCTAGCCAATATCTATCTATCTATCCATCCTTCCATCTAATATCTAATCTATCTATTTATCTATCCGTCCATCTAATCTATCTAAACTATCTATCTATCTATCTATCCGTCCATCTAATCTATCTAAACTATCTATCTATCTATCTATCTATCTATCCGTCCATCTAATCTATCTAAACTAATTAGATATTAGCGAGCGGCCAGCGAAGTAGGAAAAACGGCGAGGCGTACGCCGAGCAGCCGTCCAGCGAGCTAGCGAAAAACGAGCAGCGAGCTAGCCGGCCATCGGAAGCGATCGTAAACGAGCTGAGCGGAGCGAGTCGGCCAGCGAAGACGAGCGATCCTATCGGGCCATTGAAGATACGAGCCGGCCAGCGAAAGCAAATCGATCGAGCCTTACAGAGAAGAGCGAATCTATCCAGCTATCTATAGTTCCATTAAATATCTAATCGACCAGTATATCTATCGTGCCATCGAATATCTAAGCTATCCATCTATCTAGCATTCCAGCGTTAAGCGATCTAAAACTATCCCTCTAGATTACCGTTATCTTAATTTTAGAAACCATATTTTAATCTATAAATGAAGATATTATTGGTGTCCTGTCTACTTTTTTGAGGATATTAAATCTCACTCCTGTATGTGTTTTACGGTCTGGGCTGGTTTTATTCATTTGGTAATATTTTTCACTTGTGCTGTGAGACTTTCCCAATTCCTGTCTCTCCGTTCCTGACAAAATCTCGTCTTACACACATTGTCAGAGATGGAAGCTCCACGCCAGCACTTAACTGACAGGCTAAACTGAAGAGCTTTGCAGGGTTTCTAATAAATTAAATACTGTAGTGATTAATTAAAAAGAGCAATTACACTCTGCAACAAGCCATTACTAAGCACTGAGCTGAAACTACTGGCTATGTTCATTATTACACAGCTGATTGATTTCTGCTTGCAGACGAGACTCTATCCCCACTCCCTGGTAATGATACAGCATCCTTCTTTGTTCTGTGATAGCCAAATGTCTCTTCCCTTGAAAGGGGCTGCTAAATCTGTGCAGTGAAAGACGTGATAGTGTATATAAAACACATTATTACATTATTTCTACTTGCAATACCCTCATTAATATAATAAAAACCAGACAGTCTGATAGTTATCTGCCCATGAGTGTGATTTTGATTCTTAATAGAAAATTCCAGATGGCCCATTACTAATCTGTTAAAGGGCATGTCCACTAAAATCTTACCAACTACTGGCCCCACTGTAGAAAAAAAAAATCCTTACCTTACATCCCTGCTCCTTGTGGTTCTCCTGGTCTGCCTCTTCAAAGTTCAGGAAAATGCTGGGTAGGAGCTGTCAGTGCCTCATCTGGTGCCTCTTTCATTGCTTACCTCAGCAAGGTCTGAGGCATGCTCAGTAGAGCCCTTTCTCCCCTCTCCCTCCCTCCCTTCTGATCCCTCCGCGGCTGGCAGTTTTCTAACTATAAAAGCTTTTGCCACCATGTAGGGAATACCCTCCCACCCCCAACTGCTATATTCATAAGTTTAAATGCTCATCCAATCTGTACTTACACCTCCTTGTTCCTGCGCTGTTCTACACTGAAGGCAGCCGCGGCTGTGATTGGTTGCCTCTCAGCCAATCACAGCCACGGCTGCAGGTTCGGCCCCCTGCTTGCAGTTCCGGCGGGCAGGGGAGCCAGACCAGAACAGCGTAGGAATGAGGAGGTATAAGTACAGATTGGAAATGCTTTTACACTTATGAATGTAGTGGTTGGGGGTGAGAGGGTATCCCCTGCGTTATGGCAAAAGTTTTTAAAGAGGGTGGACATGCCCTTTAAGAAGCTTGCAGCACATACAATTGACTTTAGTGTAGCTTTGTATATGTATGTAGCAGGAATAAGTATAAGCCAACTAATGCGTAATTGATAGGTTTTCACTCAGTCTAGGCCAGAATAAAGCATATCCCTTCAAACGGAATATCTGTCAATATAACATTCCGCACGACTGCACAGAAACCAATGCAATCTGCTTTATCTGTCAGGGATTATTAAATGAGTGCAAAAGAACTATTTATTTATTACCTCTGAAATGCAGCAATGTTAACCCAACTTGCCTGAACTATTTTATATAATCTAAACTATATAATCATTACAGAGTGAAATACTTTATGAAGCTCCCCATGTTTAGTTTATCTACTACAGTCAGTGGGCATGTGCAGAATCAGATAGTCAGGTAGAGGGTTGTCATAAACCAGAAGAATGAATGACCACCCCTATGGACAATTTCAGATCATACATCTTTGCTGCCATTGGCTGCTGTAACCTTGAGCTGGTACAATAATTAACTAAGCCCCCCAAACACGAGCTCCATATTTTGAGCGAATCTGTAAATTTGATAGGATCGCTTCAAAAAACTAAAACCATTTTTCCGCTTGACAATATTGAACGATTAATCGGAAAAACGAAGATCGGGCCAGGCGGAAACTTTGTCGCTGATCCCCATCTCTTCTACAGATTTCACGGCACGGGGAAACTCAGGATGTGGCTAGCTTTACTATGCATTTGATTCACCACTTTGTAGCCAAAGTCTTTTTTCAAGCTTAATTTTCCCTATAGATCTCTGAATTTACAGTTTACAAGTTTCGAGAGTCACTGAAGCATTACCCATTGTGTGCTGCGATGTAGCCATTGTGTGCTGCCTATTTGAAGGCATTCTTTGCGCCTTGCATGGCAGTATGAGAAACGTTAAGATTAAATTCCTACAATAATAATGGACACTATCAGGCTTATTATAAAATTAAAAAATGTTAACTGCAGCAACCAATCATATGTTAACTTCTTACTTGTCTGCTAATGTGTGAAAACATGAGATGACATTTGATTGGTTTCTGCGGATGTTGTGCAGATGGGAAACAGTTTGCAACTCATATTAAATTAACTATATCTTTTTAATGTATCTTTAAATAATAAGAATACATCACCCTGACTGTGTCGTTAGTTAAATGCATTTGTTTCCAATCATTGAACTGCAGAACTTACCGGATCCCTTGATGGAAGCTTCCGTGACACTCTGTCCAATGTAAGGTGTCCTCCTGCTCTGTAAATTGTGGTCTCCATACAAGTGTTCTCTATTTAAGAGATCTCTCTCATACCTTTCAAACAAAGACCACTTACCGTATATGGAGACCACAGTTCCCCTTTAATATGGAATCAGATCTTCTCACATAATTTGGTATGTGAAATGCATTTCTCAGTTCTAGGAATCGCTCCAATACATTTGTACTACCCTTTAAAATTAAACAAAGCCACAAAGAGGGAATTTCTATCATATCCGATGGTTAAACAGTATTAATTTCTTATTTGATGGAAAAAAGAAACAAACACAGATGTCAATCTATTGTTTTATTGTATATTACAAACTGTTGTTAAAATTTTTCAATAAAATATTATTGAACACTAAAATTAAACAAAGCAGAACCACCTTAAAACAGAAGGTAATTGACATGCTTATACCATAAACTAGTGTTACCCATATGCTTGATAGCTACTTATGTCCATGACATAACTGTTTCTTCCTTTATAGCACACCAGCAACCCTGGAACAGAATTATGTTGTCTGCGAATTACAACAAAAGATAAACTTACTATACTCTTTTATGAGAAATCACCTGAAGAAGAAGAGCATTGTTTTCTTCTCATGCTGCAAACAGGTATAGTCACTGTTATTTATTGATTTCCTTAAAGGGCATGTCCACCCCCAAAATGACATTTCATATTCAGATAGAGAAGCCCCCAAAACACTATTCAATCCAATCCCTGCATCAGAAACAAGAAAACTCCTATAAATTCCTGGTTAACCTGGAGTCACAGCAAAGATTTATGATGTCACAGCCAATGACTGATGAGTGTAGCTGGAGGCTTTTCTATTGAGGGCAGTGGAAATATCATCTGATCTTTCCCTGCTTCTCTGTTCTGAACAACTAACTGTGTGTGCAATTCTGGGCAGTGTGAGTATAGCGATCTTTTGGTTTTGGGGGCTTCTCTATCAGTTTTTTTTTTAATTGCAAAAATAGTATATTTCCTATTCCCTGCTTGGCCACATTTGCCTAAAGGACAACTATAATCACTTCATCCCTGCTCCACACACACATTTTACCCAGGGTGAGGCCTAAACCACTTGGTCCTAACCCTTGGGTTCTGCTTAGTTAAGGTGCTTTACTTACCTAAAGTTGCCTTCACTGTTCCAGTCCTCTCCATGTCCCTCAAGCCATCGTTAACCCGGAAGAGGGACGGGAGCAGCGATTGGTATGGTTTTAGGGTAATGAAGCTCCTTAACTTAGAAGAACACAGGAGTGAGGTCCTGGTGGTTTAGATCCTCACCCTGGGTACAGTCCATGGAAAAAAGAAGAGGAGCAGGGGGGAGGTGAGTATAATTATCCATAATAATGTACTTTGGAGTGTTTTTGGTTTTATTTGAAAGGTGATTAATACTTATTTAGTTACATAGTTAATTTTGGGTTAAAAACAGTTAAAGTCTCCATATCTGTCCAATAGGATATCTAAACCTCCTTTGAATGTGTTCAAAGCCAACACAACATAATCAAGCCAATTACATTGCTGAACTGGCTTTTCCTCAAGTCTAAAGGGGAAGACTCCAGTCTTTTGTTTAAATCTATTAGAGAAAAGATCCCATGCTAATTGGCTGCTGTATCCTCTAAAGGTGGAAATATACATGAGCGATATTAAGCCTAAGTTATCTAGTAAGTTGTATTTACAATGTTCATACCCCTAAAGTGCTGTTTCTATATTGCTGTTATAGTATGTCCATAATGACTGTGTAACGCTTTGCTGTTAGTAATAACTAAACACAATCAGTGTATCTTTCCTCTGATAGGTGCAGTACTTGTTCCGTGCTTTCTGCAGGCTGCGGCCTGGTATTCCTGTACTTGCTTTGCATGGCAATCAAAAGCAAATGAAGAGAATGGAGGTTTATAATGACTTTATACGGAAGAGAGCTGCTGTACTTTTCGCTACAGACATTGCAGCAAGAGGGTTAGGTATGGCGCCATTTAATTTAAAAGGAAAATTCCCTGGTTGACCAATTGTATATATGATCAATTAAATTCTGTTGAAATTATTATTTCTATAATATATATAATTAAACGATTACTCGTGATAAGCTGTGTTTAATGGTGCTTCACTTTCCTGGTATTTCTGTGATTGCCATGTCTGGACCTCCCTGCCCCTTGCTTGTGCCTATGGTCTGGCAAGAATGTTAAAATAAACAGGGGGAGCATGTGACTAAAGCACAGACTGTTTTTCTGTAGCTCACCCTTAGGGTAAATATTCACATATATTCAAAATATAATGTTATTTTCCAAAACAGGTCTAAAATAAAAACAAAAAAGAAATGATCCTTAATAATGCATACAGATCCCAGCATGCACAGCAGGCCACCACTATTGAACAAAAAGTTTAGCACTTTCACTCCCATAAAGAAGCATGGACCGTATATACTCGAATATAAGTCGAGGTACCTATTTTTACTGGAAAAATTAGTAAAACCTGATTGACTTGAGTATAAGTTAAGGGTAGAAATTATGACCACTACTGCCTTCTGATTTAGTTGCCCTTTAAATGCACAGCAAAATCCCAGAAGAAGGGCAACTAAAGCCTTAAAACAATACAGAATCAGAAGGCAATCATCATCATTATAATATTATGGGCATGGGAAAAGGTGATTAGAGTGGATGAGAGGAGATGATCATTAGCAGAGCGGAGGCTACGCCTTGGGTAGTGTCTGTTTATCTGATCAGAGATTTATGGGGGGGCTGTATTGGAGAGAGCCTTGTAGGATAAGGTTAGCAGCTTAAATTTGATCCTTAGGGTAATGGGAAGCTAGTGGAAAGATTGACAGAAAGGGGCAGCGTGTGAGAAGGGGGAAGAGAGGAGAATGAGCCTGGCAGCAGAGTTAAGGAATGATTGAAAAGGTGCCAGTCAGTTGCTTGATAGACCGCACAGGAAGGTGTTAACAGTAGTCCAGCCGAGAGATGATCAGGGCATGAACTAGAATTTTGGTAGCATTCTGTGAAAGGAAGGGACAAATGAGTGAGATGTTTTTGAGCTGTAACTGACCGGAGTTGGACAGGGTATTAATGTGGTGTTTAAAGGAAAGTTTTGAGTCACAGACATTGCACGTAAGGTGTTGGGGGGATGGTGTGTCATTAATGTGGAAAGTAATGTTTAGTAGGGGGGTAGATTAAGATGGTGGATAAAATTACAAGTTCGGTCTTATGCATGTTGAGTTTGAGGAAGCGGGAGGACATAAAAGCAGAGATGGCATTTAGGCAGTCAGGGACCGGGGATGTCAGGGTAACGAGATCAGGGGCGGAAGTGTAAATTTGGGTATCATCAGCATACTGGTGGTATTGAAATCCAAACGAACTAATGAGCTAGCCCAAAGGTGTAAATGGAGAAGAGAAGATGGCCGAGTAGTGAGCCTTGTGGTACCCCCACAGGGAGTTGGAGCCAGACTGGGAAACACTGAACGTCCTACCTAAAAGGTAGGAGGACAGCCAAGAGAGTGAAGAACCCTGGATACCTAGGGAGAATAAGATGAGAAGCAGTAAAGGGTGATCCACTGTATCAAAGGCTGAAGACAGGTAAAGCAGAATAAGAAGGGAATAGTGGCATTTAGATTTAGCATTAAACAGTGGTCTCCAATTCTTCTAAACTAGTAAGGATTATATAAAAAGGCTTTCATAACACCTCCAATATAAAACCTAGATAAAACCTAAGTCATCTCTAGATAAAATTTGTGAGAAGTTATTGCTGGAAAGGTTCAGTAATATTACTTACTGCTTGAACACTTCCTGTTTTCAGCCATGTGACCAGCTTGAAGTCATGTGACCAGCCTCTGCCGGCATGAATAGGCTCCCCTTCTCAACTGTCAATTTCCCCCCCCAGGTACTTCCTGATATCCCCAGCATTAACAGGGTTATTCAATAACTGTTCTTATCGTTAAAAATGGTGCTAATTTTGCCCCAACCAATCAGATGATAGCTTTCAAATGTTAAATAAGATCTGATTGGTTGGGGCAAAATTAGCACCTATTTTAACAATAAGAACTTGTATTGAATCTCCCTGTAAGTCTTTACTGAGCATGCTTCTCCCCCGGGGCAGAGGGGCTAGCAGAGGTCTGGTGATGTCACTCAACCTACTGAAAACAGGAAGTTTGAACATTCACCTTGATATCATTTCTCACAGGGTGAAGCCAGAGATGTGATTGTCTGCTCGTCTTAAAGGAAATACTGCAGGCTTTCATTTAACCCTAACTTGTTTGGAGACCACAGTTGCCCTTTAAGCAGATCATTAATAACTTTGGTGAGAGACGTTTCCGTGGAGTGGTTGGGGTGGAAGCCAGACTGTAGGTGATCAAAGAGTGAGTTAGCAGAAAAGTGATTACCGGTAACTAGTTCAGTGTAGACGTGTCGTTCAAGCAGTTTAGATGCAAACGGGAGAAGAGAGACAGGCTGGTAACTGGATTGAGCAGATGGATCCAGAGAAGTTTCTTGAGAATACGGGATACAATAGCATGTTTGAATGAGGGGGGAAAAGTACCCGTGGATAGGGACGAATTAAAAAGAGACGTTCGTGCTGTTGTAAAGGAAGATGAGATGTGGAATGAGAAAGGAGGGAATGGGGTCAAGGGGGCAGGTGGTCAGATGGGCCTTGGAAAGAAAGCTTGAAAGTCTGTGTTCTGTAATATTGGAAAAGTGGGTTAGAACAGAGATGGAGGTGGCGGATGGAAGGCCGGGTAGAAATGTAGATGGGACTGGAAGCGGTGGAGATGAGCCAGAGCATGCAGAAAAAACATTACTTATATTAACCATTCTGACACAAAGTGCACTCTTTTCCTCTTGCTTTGCTTGACCTTTCTCCGGTTTCTGGAGAGCTGAAAGAGTTAAAAACGCAAGTAAATTTGGTTAGTATGGAAACTATAAATAGTTTGCATGCTATGGAAGTTACCACTCTCAGTAGTATCTGCTAACCCCCTAGATCCAGACCTGTGTCTTTTGTCAGGGCTCTTAGATGCACTGCAAGAGACAGAAAGACGTATTAGCAGACTGTTCAAAAGCATAGCCACCATAGGGTTCCTGTTGAACCTTGACTTACAACAGACTGGCAGCTTAAAAGGTCTGCGACAGCGGAAACCTATAGCAGGCAGAGCAGAGCTGGTGTACTACACAAGGAGAGCAGCTGGGACTAACTGACATGTCTGAATGCTGTAGCTCACCTGATCCATGGAAAAGCCAGTATTTTTAAACTTTTGCACTGTGATGTAATCAGTGCGCGCCGGCTGAGTCCCGAACGCGGACAACCGAGACTGTGCGCGAGGGGAAAGGATGGGGTCCGCTTAGCCCCACCCCTCTGTATGCAAGCATAGACATGTGGTCATCACTGAGAGAGAGGGAGATCCCAGTGGAAACTTTATTTGGGGGAGCTACTACGTGTCCGGTCCGTCTTTTGTACAGGAGAAAGACACAAGTGAGGAAGGGTGGAGCTGCATCTTTATTGGATAAACGGTCTGTCAATAGGAGTTCAAGGAACTTAACCCATGCACTTCCACTGCCGTGGAAACAATTTCATCATCAGATAAACAAGGTGTAAGGGTGAGGCCACACTGCAACGCACAGGAATCGCGGACAAAATCGCGAGCGTTATCGCACGCGATTGTGTGCGCGATTCTTGCGCGTTTTGGCATGCGTTTTCGCCTTTTCACGTTATGGACACGCATGCGTTAACGACCCAAAATGGTTGAACGCATGCGTTACCATAACGCGAACGGACGCGCCAATCGCCATGGCATCGAAATCGCGGGAATTTTTAGAGAATTTTAGAGAAAATCGCGGGCGCAAACGCGAGCACGAAATGCGTGCGCAAACGCGCGAAAAACGCGCTAGTGTGGCCTAGCCCTAAGAGAGGTGGAGGACACAGCAGAGAGTTGAAAAAAAGCTGTTTTGGATTGTGGAGAAATAGGTTTGTTTGGCTGAAGACAAAGCGTTCTGATCTGATGAAGAGCATTTTTTAAATGAAGAAATTATTGGCCTTGTTGCTTTTTTGCCATTGTTGCTCAGCTACATGGCTTTTAATGCCTTTTTCCTTTGCCTTTTCACCCGTGAGCCAAGTTTGCAAGTTAATGCAACTAAGGCGAGAGGTTTTTAAAGAGCGCAACAGCGTTCAGGGCGGGAGGAGACAGTGTTGATAGAGTAGAATAGCAGGATATTGATTAATAAGCAATCTGGAACATAGTTGAGTGAGATATAATAAGGCAGCACAGGAGAGGGTTGTTGGTAGAGTTTAGATAAGGCTGGTCAAATCTGGCCAAAATTCTGGTGTTAATTCAGCCCAACACTTGGAAAGAATGCTGCGTTGGAAGAAGCTGCGCTTGGAAGAATGCTGCGTTGGAAAGAATGCTGCGCTGGAAAGAATGCTGCGCTTGGAAGAGTGCTGCACTGGAAAGAGTGCTGCACTTGGAAAGAGTGCTGCACTTGGAAAGAATGCTGCACTTGGAAAGAATGCTGCACTTGGAAAGAATGCTGCACTTGGAAAGAAGAATGCTGCACAGCAAACCTATTTAGAGTTTCCTGGCTTAAATTCCGTTTTAATCACACTGTTCTTCCACTGCTCTGTCTCCCTAGGAAACTATACCTAATATTTAGGTACTGTATTATACTTTAACATATAATACTGTTCTATATAATACTATACTGTTAGGTATACTATGATATATAGTTTAGTTATTACTATATAAGACTATACTGTATTAGTATACTATATAATACTATACTCGTTTAGTATACTATATATACGATATAGAGTTATATACTATTATACAATACTATACTGTTTAGTTATACTATATAAGTACTATACTGTTAGTATACTATATATACTATATGTTTAGTTTACTATTAATACTATACTGTTTAGTTATACTTATAATACTATATTTAGTTATACTATATAATACTATACTGTTAGTTATACTATATAATACATATGTTAGTGTATACTATATAAACTATACTGTCTAGTTATACTATATAATACTATACTAAATATTGGTATATAACACTATACTAAATACTATACTATAAACTATAATATATAATATACCATATAATACTATGCTATATAATACATACTGCACAGACTGTGACAGGACCCTCCATGTTTAAAATCCTTGTTTGGTCAAGGATACCTTGCACCAGGGTCACTCCTGCGGACAGGTAACCAAGGGGTGGCAGGTGGAATATAAAATAAGAGCGCAAGGAAGATAAGGGACCTGCACCTGTAACAAACGTTAGAGTATAGTGCATCCTGTTTTTCCGGTCTCTCCCCTCCCCGTGCCTTAATTAGTGGCTGCGCCGGAGAACACACCTACACGTGATTAAGGGAAGAGAGGGGGAGTCTGGAGAACCAAAAACATGGCTACACATAAGTTAAGGACTTGTGGTTATAATAGGCGTGCTACTACATAGTAGCGTGCCGATTATAAGTATATTATCTGAGAGTTGGCTATAGGGATCCATTAAGGGGTAGGGGTAGATTATTATATTATATTCCATGCTATATAATACTATACTATTAGTTATGCTATATATTCTCATACTGTATAGTTATACTATTACACTGTAAAATGTCTAACTATACTAAATACTATGCTATATATTGCTATACTATACGGGGCAGGGACCTCCTTTCCTCTTGTGACAAAGCTCTAGCACTTCCATTTAGTAATTTATATATTATATGTACTGAATCATCTAGTATTATCCCCTTGTATGATCTTTGTTGTATTTCGTACTGTACATACATACAGACTACAATACTGTATAATACTATACCATACCTATACCATACCCTATAATATCTATACTATATAATGCTACACAGTATTAGTTCAATGCTATTTAAGATATGGAAAATAAAGCTAGCTCTGCTACTGTTTGAAGTGGGATCCTTGAAAAATGACAGAGCGAATCTTGCAGGTTCTGTGGTACCCAGCTAAAGGGAGATTCAATAAAAGTTCTTATGGTTTAAAATGGTGCTAATTTTGCCCCAACCAATCATATGTTAGCTTTCAAAATGTTAAATAAGATCTGATGGTTGGGGCAAAATTATCACCATTTAAATAAGAACTTTTATGAATACCCTGAAAGATCTTACACTGAATTAGACAGAGCAGTCAATTCCTGAGCTCTTTAAAGGGAAAGTTCAGTAGAAAGTTCTTAGTTTATAAATGCATACCTATGTTCTACATATTCTCTTCCATTTTGAAAATTTGTTAAATTTATACCCCTTGCTGTTTCCCTGCTGTTGACATTACTGAGCTGACATTTCAGGTTCTGCAACGGTCCTTCTTCTCCAGAATGCACGAACATGGAATGTTTCTAACGGTAATTTCTGATTGGCTGTTGAACAGGTCAAGGGCAAGGTCAAGGGCAAGACCATAACAGTCTCTATTAGGGGTCCTGCAAACAGGAAGTCAGTATTTCGGAAGCATTTATTTATACACAGACATAATGCTGAACTGGCAGGTTTAGGTCATTAAGATGGAAAAATACTGCTCTTTTTTCTTAAAGGTTTCTCTATGTATTTGCACTGAGCTTCCCCTTAACTTAGTCTCCATTCTGGTTGTACGTCTATACTGATGAATTTGAAGCAGTGTGTGTGTTTTCCCTTTACTCTTTACTGACCAAAGAGAGAAAGGACGCATGAAGCACTTCCACTGCCGTGGAAACAATTTCATCATCAGATAAACAAGGTATAAGAGGGGGAGGTGGCGGACACAGCAGAGAGTTAAAAAAAAGCCGTTTTGGATTGTGGAGAAATAGGTTTGTTTGGCTGAAGACAAAGCGTTCCTGATCTGATGAAGAGCATTTTTTAAATGAAGAAATTCATTGGCCTTGTTGCTTTTTTGCCATTGTTGCTCAGCTACATGGCTTTTAATGCCTTTTTCCTTTGCCTTTTCACCCGTGAGCCAAGTTTGCAGGTTAATGCAACTAAGGCGAGAGGTTTTAAAGAGCGCAACAGCGTTCAGGGCGGAGGAGACAGTGTTGATAGAGTAGAATAGCAGGATATTGATTAATAAGGCAATCTGGAACATAGTTGAGTGAGATATAATAAGGCAGCACAGGAGAGGGTTGTTGGTAGAGTTATAAGGCTGGTCAAATCTGGCCAAGTTCTGGTGTTTAATCAGCCCCAACATTGGAAAGATGCTGCGCTTGAAAGAAGCTTGCACGGAAAGAATGCTGCACTTGGAAAGAATGCTGCACTTGGAAAGAATGCTGCACTGGAAAGAATGTGACATTGGAAGAAGACTGCTGACTTGGAAGAAGAATGCTGCATGGAAAGAATGCTGCACTTGGAAGAATGCTGCATTGGAAAGAAGAATGCTGCACTTGGAAAGAAGGTGCTGCACTTGGAAGAAGAATGCTGCACTTGGAAAGAATGCTGCACTTGGAAAGAAGAATGCTGCACTTGGAAAGAATGCTGCACTTGGAAAGAATGCTGCACTTGGAAAGAGTGCTGCAGGATCTGACCAACAATAGATACCATCCTCCTGATTCTGTTTTGTTTTGAGGCAATAGTTGCCGTTTAAATGGAGAGTAACCCCACACAGTAACCCCCAATTCCTTGCCACTCCAGATGTTTGGAAACTACGACTCCCAGCATGCTTTAGTTGCTGGGAGTTGTAGTTTCCAAAAACCTGCAGTGGTAAGCACTGCATTCACAACTATTTAGGATCATTAAAGGGACTGTAAACTCCCCTAAACTCCCAAAAATAATTCTGTGCCATTCGTTTCTTACCTTACCCGCCACTCCACTCGCAGCCGCTCCTTCACTGAACAGTGTCTCTCCGATTGCGCGCCCTATCTTTTGTAATGGCGCGCATGCCCTAAGATAGGGCGCGCGCTCGGGACAGACGGCTGTCAGTGAAGGAGCGGCGCTGCGAGTGGAGCGGCGGGTAAGGTAAGTTCCAGGTCCTCGAGCGTCCTATTATTCACAGGGAGGTGAGAATAAGCGTTCTCACCTCCCTGTGAATAATAGAAACGAATGGCACAGAGTTATTTTTGGGGGTTTAGTGTTCCTTTCAATCTGTTAACATTAGAAGATTTTGTTCATTATTGTTCACAGAACTTCATATTAATTGCCAGTTGTCACACAAATAGATTAACAGTCACATTTCTCTAAAATTGATGTACAGCAACAAGTTAAACTTGATGTATTATAAAGCGTGCTAATACAGCAATCACAGAATGATTTCCAATGCACAGCCAGCAAACCTATTTAGAGTTTCCTGGCTTAAATTCCGTTTTAATCACACTGTTCTTCCACTGCTCTGTCTCCCTAGGAAACTATACCTAATATTTAGGTACTGAATTATAATTTACCATAAATACTCTGTATAAATACTATACTGTTTAGTTATACTATATAAACTTACGGTTTAGTTATACTATATAATACTATACTGTTTGAGTATATATATAACTATACTTGTCTAATACATATAAACTATACTGTATAGTTATACTATATAATACTATACTAAATACTATTCTATATAACACTATACTAAATACTATACTATATAACTATAATATATAATTATACCATATAATACTATGCTATATAATACTATACTGCACCAGACTGTGACAGGACCCCCACTCCATGTTAAAAATCCTTGTTTGGATCAAGGATACCTTGCACCAGGGTCACTCCTGCTGGACAGGTAACCAAGGGATGGCAGGTGGAAATATAAAATAAGAGCGCAAGGAATATAAGGGACCTGCACCTGTAACAAACTGTAGAAAGTATAGCTGCATCCTGTTTTTTCCGGTCTCTCCCCTCCCCGTGAGATGGTACTGTTGTTACGGGCAAAGCATAAAAGGAAAAGACAGCGGATTAACACGCCTAAGCTGGTTTCTGGGATCATACAATACTCTACTCATTGCGGTAAACACAAATCATTATGCCAAAGTGTGAAGTGGAGGTCGACATAAAACAAAAAAACAAACACGTGAAGTGTTTTAGCATCGGTTGTCCCGTACAGTTACCGAGAGCAGCAAGACATTCACTGTCTGCATTCTAAACAAGACTCTGAAACCTTATCAGAGCATCACTTTCCCCACATTATGTTTACAGCATTATTCCAAAACATTTATTACTTTTGTTCTCAGAATTTTTACACACAACACCCTAACAACAGTACCATCTCTCGCTGTGTGCTAAACTGTATTATTTTTATTATAGTGGGAAGATAAGCCCCCTCAAACATTATGCGACTGATGTTTGGTTCCTAATAAAATAAATTTCACTACGCTGGTGTGGCATCTTCCATTTGCTATTGTTACACACAAGATTTTACAATACATTAAACCAAGTAGTAATGCATTCTAGAGATATGCATCAAACAAGCTCAGTGCACTTGACCCATGAACTGCCTGTGTATCCCATACTGCATGCTCCTTTCTCTCTTGGTCAGTAAGAGTAAAGGGAAAACACACTGCTTCAAATTCATCAGTATAGACGTACAACCAGGAAATGGAGCTAAGTTAAAGGGGAAGTCAGTGCAAATACATAGAGAAACCTTTAAGAAAAAAGAGCAGTATTTTCCATCTTAATGACTAAACCTGCCAGTTCAGCATATGTCTGTGTATAAATAAAATTTCCGAAATAAATCGACTTCCTGTTTGCAGGACCCCTAATAGAGACTGTTATGGTTTGCCCTTGAACTTGCCCTTGACCTGTTCAACAAGCCAATCAGAAATTACCGTTAGAAACATTCCATGTTCTGTGCATTCTGGGAAGAAGAAGGACCGTTGCAGAACCTGAAATGTCAGCTCAGTAATGTCAACAGCAGGGAAAGCAAGGGTATAAATTTAACAATTTTCAAAATGGAAGAGAATATGTAGAAAAATAGGTATGCATATATAAACTAAGAGCTTTCTATGAACTTTCTTTAAGAGCTCAGGAATGACTGCTCTGTTAATTCGTGTAAGATCTTTCAGGGTTATTCAATAAAAGTTCTTATTTAATGGTGATAATTTGCCCCAACCAATCAGATCTTATTTAACATTTGAAAGCTAACATATGATTGGTTGGGGCAAAATTAGCACCATTTTAAACCATAAGAACTTTTATGAATCTCTTAGCTGGGTACACACAGAACCTGCAAGATTCGCTCTGTCATTTTCAAGGATCCCACTTCAAACAGTGCAGAGCTAGCTTTAGTTTTCCATATCTAAATAGCATTGAACAGTATAACTGTGTAGCATTATATAGTATAGTATTAATGGTATGGTATAGGTATGGTATAGTATTATACAGTGATTGTAGTCTGTATGTATGTACAGTAAACGAAATACAAAAAGTCATACAAGGGGGATAAATACATAGATGATTCAGTACATAAATATATAAATACACAGTATAGTATTATATAGTATAACTATACAGTATAGTATTATATAGTATAACTAGACAGTATAGTATTATATAGTATAACTAAACAGTATAGTATTATATAGTATAACTAAACAGTATAGTATTATATAGTATAACTAAACAGTATAGTATTATATAGTATAACTAAACCGTATAGTATTATATAGTATAACTAAACAGTATAGTATTATATAGAACAGTATTATATGGTAAAGTATAATTCAGTACCTAAATATTAGGTATAGTTTCCTAGGGAGACAGAGCAGTGGAAGAACAGTGTGATTAAAACGGAATTTAAGCCAGGAAACTCTAAATAGGTTTGCTG